>PVIW01002472.1:153540-217644 GCA_004026585.1 Noctilio leporinus | reverse complement strand
AATACAAGGAATAGGCCTTCAGTGGTCAGGGGGAACGGGGTTGGGGGGGAGGGGGGAGGGGGGAGGTAGAGGCAAGAACCTAGAAGTTCTCTAGGTTTTAAAGAAGAACCTAGTATAAAGGAACCATGGACATGGACAACAGGTGAGATTGACTTTGGGTGGGTGGGGAGGGGGACAGAGGGGAGCAAAAAGGGGATGGATGCAATACAACAGCAATAAAATTAAAAATATATATATTTAAAAAAAAAAAACCACACAGATTCCTGGATTCACTATCAGAGTTTCAGGTGAAATATGTTTGGGATGGAGTCTGATAATTTTTATTTCTAACAAGTTTCCAGGTGATCCTGATGCTGTTGGCTCACTTTGAGAACCACTGATCCAGGCAAAGGAAACAAATACTTGAACTATATTGGTGGCAATAGGATGGAAAAGTAACAGGGTGGAAGAATCAACATGTCTCTATAATGTATAGGACATGGAAAACGAGCTTGGCAGTCTGAGATAATAATATTCAGACTTGGATGTTTGATGGACCTATTAATAGAGGTAGTTGTTGAAGGTGATTTGGGGAGGTAGGTTGATGATGACTATTTTATACATAACTGAATTTGAGATGTTAGTAATATACTTAGAAATTCTCACCAAACATTTGGAAATGTGGCTTCTTATTGGTGAGAAATGTAAATTCTAAAGCTATCACGATAAAAGTGAGTTTAAGGCCATGGAAACAATTGAGTCTGTAATGGGACTAAAAGGCCCAAGCCAAGATGGGGATTTTGGAGATGCTTCCCCTCTGGAATGGAGAAACAGAAAGCTGGTGTGGCCAGGGAGGTACAGTGTAGAAAGGAAGAGAAAGGGCCCCAAAAGAGCCAACATTGTCCAGTCTTGCAGAAAAGATGACTACCTTCTAGTGTCATTAGATTGTGCATGTGATAAAGAGATAACTGATGTCTAAGGGAGAAATTTTAGCAAAGTGGGAGGGCAGAGGTAAGATTACGCAGTTTAAGGAGCAAGTAAATAGTTACAAAGGTGAAACCATTAAAAACCATTAATTCTTCATAACCAAACATAAACTTGAGACATATGGGAGTTCAGAAAATAAAAGGGAAAACAGAGCACAATCTCAAAAACTCAATAGGAATTCAAACATGACTCCTGGACAAATAGCAGTTAACTTCACAGTTCTGGAGAATTTGCAAAATGAGATTCTGGGAGTTTGGTGAGGCCAGAGAAGACTGTGCTCAGAAGCAAGGTGAGAACCAATGAATGGTAAGCAAGAAATGGAGCAGTAAATAGAAATAGTAAATAGAAATCCTATTGAGAACACAGAAAGAAAAAAGATGTGTGTAAAAAATAAAATTAAAAAGGGATAGAGGAAGGTAATAGTAGGTTTACAGTTGTTTGTATGAAAAATAATACAATGATTAATAAAAATAATATAAAACTAAACTGTGTTTCATATACTCACCACTATAAACCCACTCTCGTCCTACCCTGTATACATTATGCTATCACTGGTGAACATTCATGTTGTTAACATTCTAAATAAATCAAAGGACATATACAGGTGACTGTGAAAGGTGTGGTCAAATTGCTCTCCGTTGAGCATAAAACTTATAAATAGGGTTATACCTACTTATCTCCCCCTTAATGTATGAACATGCCTATTTCTCCACAGTATTAGAATGTGTTATCAAATGAATATATTATCAAATGTCTTCATTTTTGCCAACATGGTAAGTGGAAAATTGTATCTAAGTTAGTTTTATTTTGTAGTTATCATTTTATAAATAATAGATTTGAAGATGGATATTTAAGAGTCACTTATATATCCTTTCCTGTGAGCTGCCTGGTTTTATGCTTTGCATACTTTTCTGTTGAGATGTTTGTATTTTTCTCATTGATTTATGTGAGTTTAAGTTATACATACATACATACTATATGGACAAAACTAGGTTTTGTTCTATACTCACAATTGTGAATATATAAAACATAGCATTTATTTTTGTATTATTATTTGATCATTGTATTACTTCCCATGTGAACAACTGTAAATCTACTTTGTCACCACCCTGTACATAAAAACTACATAAAAACCCATGAGCTAGCCATTCAATAGAACACTTGGCAGCTGTAAAAGACAAATACATCCAAATGCATTAATATAGAAAGAGATCTTAGATGTAAATGAAAAAAAAGCAGTAAGAAAAGATGGTTATCTTTATATTAAATTATATGTGCAAAAACATATGTTGAAAGGATTCACAAGAAAATAATACCACTGTGTATCAGATATTAACCATGTCACTCAGATCTGCTGCATAAATGACTTATGGCCCTCCCTGTGGTCCCTCTGGATGAACCACCATGTTTGCACCTGGACTGACTTGTCACACTTGACAATGACCAGAGAAAGATTAGGGTACTAAGGCAAGCCTATTCCAGCAGACCAGAGGGCTCCTTTACAAGGAACTCCCCCATAGACTTGGGCCAGTCTTGGAACTGTCCTGCAGTCTAAAATTCCTGTTCAATTCTCTTTCTTTCTTTCTCCTTCCACAGCTATTAGACCTACACATCTAATCCTATTTTGGTGTCTGCTTCTTTGTGGACCATACTTACCTTTTGAGGAGTGGAAGATTAAGCAGACTTGGAGCCAGAATTATTATTTTTGAATCATATAAACTTATTATGAATTCAAAAATTAAATTCAAAATACTCTCTAGCAATGCTTTTCAAAGTTTTATTCTAGTGTCTCCTGCAATGGAATCATCTGTCCTTGGCTCTACCTATGATCCACTTGAAAGATGTATTTGTTGGGGAATCTTTACTTAAAGATTCTCACATTGTACTGTAATATACTCATATAGTTAAAGGACTAGAGCAGGGGTGTCAAACTCATTTTTACCGGGGGCCACATCAACCTTGCAGTTGCCTTCAAAGGGCCAAATGTAATGTGAGGACTGTAACTACTCTTTATCAGTTAAGAGAGCCGGGTAGAAACAAGGTGCCAGGCTGAAAGTACCGGGCCAGATAAAACAAGGTGGAAGGCCAGATTCAGCCCTCAGGCCTTGTGTTTGCCGCACATGGCCCAGAGGATTAAACAATAAGATGAGCATGACCTGGACCAAAATATAAATGTGTAAATTGAACTGAAGGAATCAGAATGGCCATGATGCTCACACATCAATTAAATGATGCAACTCATTTAAGTTGGGAAATAAAAAGGTAGAAAGCAGAATTAAGCAGCCAATCACAGCTTTCAAGGATTTTTTTTTTTTTTTTTTTTAAGATAGGGAACAAAATTCAAAGAATTTCAGATATTTTATTCCCACTGATAAATCCAGCTCTCCCATATGAAGAGTGGTTCAGGACATTTTCCTGCTGCCGTTAAACATTGCATTACCTCATTCCATTTATTTGATAATTATCCCACCAAGCATTTGTAATAATAATTTGGGTTCCCACATAGTTTTTCCTATTGGAATATATTTATACTTTCTAAAGAAAAAAAAGATCTTTATTATATTCTACAAGAATATAAATAATAGTGTATTTGACACATAATTTAGTTCATTCAAATTATGTCAGTCTTTTTACTTACTCTCCATGTCTAGAAATGCTCGTACTTACTCTATTTTCATTCTCCTCTAAGTACCTGACCTGTGATGTTTTAATAAAAAATCAACTCTAGAAAAGCCCTGCTTACAGGTTTTTTGTCAACCTTATTTTGCCAAAATGGTCCAAGAAAACCAGGTCCTTTTAATTAGAAATAGCAGGAACTTCTATTTCTATTAAAGAATGTGAGCCCACATAGTTAACTGGGTATTGGAAACATTGCTTTCAAGTGAACCTTATTTTTAATTATGTGGCATAATCACACAGAAAGAATGATAGACACTATTTCAGAGGGACTCCTCATGAGATACTTTAAATCAAACATTTTATTATAAGGTCTTCATTCTATGGCTGCTCTTAGTTAGCCATTGCATCTGCTTGCAAATAACCAGGTAATGATAATTTTTCTAGTTTACTTTCCAGAATAACTAGTTAAGTCTAGAAGTTTAGACATTCAGCTTTAACTTAGAGTTCCAACTTAATTTTATAACTTAAAACATTGTATTTCTTTTCGGCACAACAAAAATGATCATACTCAATGGTGTCTTGAGCCATTATTTCAAGTCTTCAAGCCTTTACATGACCTTGTTTCTTCCAAAGACAAATGAAGGTAAAAGTGATGTGCTTTATTCTATAATTGAATTTGGAAGGAGAGTAGCTGAGAGATGAGAGAAAAGATCTCAATGTACTTTAAGTATGCTTTTCATTCTGAATATTTGAAATGAAACTCATAATGTAGAATAGAATTCGTGTGAAAGTACTGTTCTCATTATGTCTTCAGTTTGTATGCAAGCCTCAGCTGTGTTACTTTTATTGCCATTTTCAGCAAGAATTCAAGAAAGAATGAAAGGATGGAAACTCAAACAGAATGACTAAACTGTAATACAAAGATAATGAACTCCAATGCAATAGGACAGCAAATTAGAAGGCTGGGAAGTTGTTAGCCATGAAAAAGAAAAAAAGAAAAAGAGCTTTATTTCCACACTTTTGAAGCATTCTTTGGAAAACAGAAAAATCTAGCAATACAGTTAACCCAGTTATTGTCAGTGCAATTCTACTTTCAAAAGAAAGGCAGGCTAACATTTTTTAAACAGCAATTATATTTTATGAAAAGGGAACAAGGGGGAGTGACAGGGACAACAAAATTTGCAAAAGCATGGAGGGATGACACACCAAGGAGAAAACAATTTAAGATCCCCATTCACCTCAGCTTTTTTTTTTTCCAACAGGCATTTCTAGTCTTTAGCACCCTCCTCTGCAGGGACGTGGGGGATATTAACAGTAGCTGCCTTTTTCATATGCTAAAAAGGAGTAAACTCTGGACCACCCACCCTGTCAGGAAACAGTATACTATAAATTTCTTTCATGCTCTTCTCATCTTAGGGAGCTCAACTGGAGTCTTAGAGGGGATGGATCACCTTAAATTTATCCTAGAGAAGATTACCTACAATAAATTGTAATCTTTCAAATTAAGACCAAGATTCTTCTGAGTTATGGTCATGATAATGCCCTGGTGATTGATTGTAACTGGGACATCTCAAAACAATAACAAAAAAAAAAAAAAAAAACAAAAAACTCTGGGGTGGCCTTTCAAAGCAGCAAAATGCAAATCTGAGGTGACTCTGAATATTTGAAATACTTTTTTAAGTTCCCAACGAATTTTCTTTAAGGGGAAAAAACCCTCGAAACCCATTAAGATAATCTTAATACATACTCCCACTAAAATTTAAAATCTGATCAAATATGGTTAATGAAGAAAATGACTTTTTACATTTATTTTCTTATGATCATAAAGGTGTTTTAAGAAAATAATTTATGAAACCTTTTTTTGTTGTTCTAACCTAGCAAGCTAAACATATTTCATTTATTTTTAAGTGAAATGAAAATTAGCCAGGTGTGTTAGATAAGCTTTCTATACACAGTTCTAAATATTGACAAAGGAAGATATGTCACTGGAAAATCATCATTCTGGCAATTATCACGTTAGCATGTTAAGTGGAAAAAGATGCGAAACTTCCTAATGTGTCAATACAGAGTATTTCATTTCCATTAGCAGCTATACTGTGAACGTGAGTTCTACAATATACACTGAGCAAACAGTTCAGCTAAAGAAATCTCTCATTTGTATCTGAAAAATATCACAAGGTCTGATATGAAATCACATATTATTCTAATTATATATTCAAATGACCTAAATTGGGGGAAGGGAAGCAAATACTTCTCTGTAATTTTTAAAAAATAAGAACTATATCTTCACTCTTTCATTTGGTTATGTGGGTAATCCCTGCTGCTATTGATCCCAAACCACATCCCTTAGTGTAAAACAGCAGCGCTTGCAAGGTTGGACCACATTACTATACTGAGAAAACAGAGTATGTCAGTAATAATTACTGTTGCACATTTTAGATTCTTGTGAACTGTACTTGAGGATGAGAGAAAGTGCTATTAATCTGGTGTTATTTAGAAAGAATTGGATCAATTCTGGCAATATGAAAATGCCATCTTTTTTCATTCAGTGATTAATGAACCAGGTAGGACTAGGTAATTAAGTAACTTGTAGAATATCCTATCCCTAAACATACTATATGAGATTAGTGCTTAATCTATGATGAGTTGTGCATACTTTACCAAGTTTCTTTATTATCTTTATACATTGTGGATAGTGTTTTGCACATACAGTATACACATATTTTAAAAGTTTTAATTTACCAATTATTTTGGAAGGGACTTCTGGATTTTGAGTCATAGTTAGAAAGGTCTTCCCTACTTCCAAGATATAAAGAAATTCCCCTAGCTCTTGCTTCTCAGCCACTGACATGCCATCCAGACTGAGGAAGACCCGGAAACTTCGGGGCCATGTGAGCCATGGCCACGGCCACATCTGCAAGCACAGGAAGCACCCTGGAGGCTGAAGTAATGCTGGTGGCTTGCATCATCACAGGATCAACTTCGACAAATATCACCCAGGCTACTTTGGGAAAGTTGGTATGAGGCATTACCACTTAAAGAGGAACCAGAGCTTCTGCCCCACTGTCAGCCTTGACAAACTGTGGACCTTGGTTAGCAGCATTTACACAGGTAAATGCTGCCAGAAACAAGACTGGAGCCTCCACCATCATTGATGCAGTGCGATCGGGCTACTACAGAGTTCTGGGAAAGGAAAGGCTCCCAAAGCAGCCTGTCATTGTGAAGGCCAAATTCTCCAGCAGAAGAGCTGAGGAGAAGATTAAGAGTGTTGGTGGGGCTTGTGTGCTGGTAGCTTGAAAACCACATGGAGGGAAGTTTATTAAATTTACACAAGTACTTAAAAAAAAAAAAAAGAAAGAAATTCCCCTAGATGTTCTTTTAGTACATATATGACCTCATTTCTGCAGTTAAATCTTGAAGCCATTTGGTTTAAAGTGTGAGGTATATGAGGCCTGTTGGGAAAAAGTCCAGCCATTGTTAATATAACAAGAACAGTTTGCATGATGTCAATGTAACCTGGCGGCCAAGGAGAGTGGACTGAAATGAGCACGTGTGAACAATGATAACTTCACTGTACTAGTCAGTGGGGGGTGATAGATGCTGTTGCATGAGATACATAATGTGGGGATATCACATTCAAAATGACTGAGCAAGGAGAACAATGAATCTGCATCAGATTTTGCATTAGGCTTAAGTATCCCTCCTCAGAAATATTCAAGTAAGCCATAGCTATGGGCAACTGGTGATTGGCAGCTTCATCATAACAATGTGCCCACTCATGCATCATGTCTCATGCAAAGTTTTTTTGGCAAAACATCAAATCACCCAGGTGACTTAGCCCCTGTATAGCCCAGCTGTGGTGCCCTGTAACTTCTGGCTTTTCCCAAACCTAAAATCACCTTTGAAAGGGAAGAAATTTCAGACGGTCAATAAGATTCAGGAAAATATGACAGGGCAGCTGATGGTGATTGGGAGAACTGTTTGAGGTGCCAAGGTGCCTACTTTGAAGGGGACTGAGGCATCATTGTTCTACGTGCAATGTTTCTTGTATCTTGTATCTTCTTCAATAAATGTACCTATTTTTCATGTATTATACCTCTGGACAGATCTTGTATAGATACCCAGCATAATCTATACTGCCCCTTGCCCCAACTTCATTGATTTGATGAGACATTTTTTACCCAGTTTTCAGATGCTGCCTTTGCTATATATTTAAACTATGTATTCATCCCTTTATGAATCTGGTGTATTTCTATTATATAGTCCTAATGACATACCTATTTATTCATGTGCTAGTATTATATTGTTTGATTTATTGAGGCTTTATAATATGTTTTAATGTTTGGTAATACTAATCTTTATAGCTCTTTCCTTTCATTGCTTTCTTGACTATTTTTATTAATTCTTTCCAATAAACCTTAGAAGTATTAAAAAAATTAAACAATTAAAAAAATGGAAAAAAATTAAACAACAAATAAACAAGAAAAAAACGTGTTAGTACTTTGTTAGGATTCTGATAAATTTATAAATTAACTAATGAAGACTGACAACTATTTCACATTGAATCTTTGTGTTAGTGAACATGAACAATCTTCTTTTATGTTCTAGCTGATCATTTTATTTCTCTTTTCCAAGCTCTTGAGACATTTCACTTAGTTTCTAAATACTGAAAGAAAAAAACCCCCAATAACTGATCATTGAACATGTTAAAATACAATTTTCAAAAAGGCTTATTCATGACTCTCATGGATATATAGAATGAAAACATGTCAAGGATTTTATTTATCTCACAAGTTAATGCAAAATCCAGTAAGATGTTACATTAGTCCAAAGAACTTTGAGAAGCTAGATACCTACAAAAAATTTAATAGATTGCTGGGTTAAATATAAAATTAGTTAATGTCCAAGAGGACCGTAAACCTCTGTGGCCATCTCTTCCACTGGACAGAAGTTATTTGCATTTGTACTGAACAAAACATCTACATGGCAACCTCTGCCCCTACAGCCCAGACAATTTAAAGCTGAGGCTAGCTCTCTGGATTCTGACCTAGTGGTCACATGGCTAAAAGATCTAAGAAGGTTGGAATTGACAATAAATATGGTCTTGTTATAACACCTCAATCAGGAAACTGGTGAAGAAAGTTGAAATTAGCCAGCAGGCCAAGTACACTCAGTCCTCCTGTGGCAAAACCAAGATGAAGAGATGAGCTGTAGGATTTGGCAGTGCGCCTCCTGAATGGCAATAGCAGCTGGTGGCGCTAGGACTTACACCACCACTTCTGCCCTCACAGCGAAGTCTCGAAAGACCAGTGGAAGCTCCACAACATGAAACATTGATCACCAATAATAAAGGGTTTAATTTATGTAAACAATAACGACAATACCAAAAACACAAAACAAAACAAAAAAAAAAATAAAAAGCAAGCCAATCCTACCCTTGCACTGAAAGAACACCTACCTCTTTAGTCTATTTCCAAGTTTTAGATAATTTTTTTCTCACGAAATACCATTAAATGAAATAGTTGGCATTTTTAATTCAAAATTCATTAACTTTATTATTATTTTGTACTATTACTGTTTTGCAGTCCGCATGGGTGGTCCCTTCCCTTTGATGATTAATTTTTCATATGATGAAATACAAATGCTGCGTCTTTGACAAAGACATTAAGAAAGACATTGCATCAATTCAACAAGTATTTATTGTGTTGAGGCCTGTTTTAGGTTTTTGGACACAGCGGTAAATAAAACGGAGAACTATTTCTGTCTTCATGGACCCTTCAGGTTATCTGGGTAAGACAAAAAATAACAATTATCATAAGAAATAATTAAAGTATATAGTATTTAGGAGGTGATAAAAGAGAAAGCAGAGCAAAGTAAAGGGTATTGGGATATAAGGAGAGGTGTTGTGAGTTGCAGTCTTGAACAGGTTGGTTAGGTTAGGCCTGACTGAGAAGGTGATACTTGAGCAAAGGCTTGAAGAAGATGAGAGAGTTAGCCACACAGGGATCTGGGGCAGGGGCACTTGTGGCAGAAGACACAACAGTGCCAAAATGTGAAGAAGGAGTTTGCCAGGGCTGTTTGAAGAACAGCAAAGACACAAATTTGATTGGAATGGAGTTAGTCAGAGCAGAGGTTAGAGGCCTTATCACAGAGCCTTGCAACCTATGTTGGAGTTTTGTATTTTATTCAGAGATGAGCAGATGAATGATGTGATCTGACATATTTGAGAGGATCCCTTCGACTGTGGTGGTGAAGATAGATTTAGGGAAGAGGTTCAAGAGGGCAAACAGAAAAACCAATGGAAAGGCTATTGAAATAATCCAGGAAAGAGATTTTAGTGACTTTGACAATGGCGTTTATAATGGAGAAGGTAAGAAGAGATGGGGGTCTAGATATCTTTTGAAGGTAGAACCAATATTGTTTTTCAGCAGACTGAATGTGGTAAGCAAAAAAAAGAAGTGTGGCTTAATGGATTTTTAGATTGGATCAATGGAAGGATGAAGTTTTCATCAACTGGAATTGGTAGAATAAAATCAGGAGCTAACTTTTGGAGCTATTCAGGTTTGGTGGGATGAAAGCAAGGGCTCAGTTTGGAAGTTGTTGATCTTGAGATGGCTGTTAGACTTCCAAGTAGGCAATGGGGTATACGTGAGTCCGAAGTTCAGGAGAGAGGGCAATGTTTAAGATGTAAGTTTGAGGTTCATTGGACTATAGATGGCATTTAAAGCCAAGAGAGTGGCTAAAAAATTTCAGATAGAGAATAAGGTTTGATCCAGGACCTTCTAACATTCAAGAGGCCATTTCTTGATATGACCATGCAACCTGTGTTTGATAGTGTCAACTCAGGTTTGATCTCAGTGTCAATGGTAAAAACCTAGTTGAGATTTTTCAACCAAGCATTACTGACTAAAAGTAAACCAGCCATAGTTTAATCAAATCCTTTTGTGAGCTCAATGAATAAAATTGAAAATAAGCAATCAATACAAGATTCTTTCAAAATAAACAATATTTTGGCACTTGATAATAGCAAAAGCAGTTAATATCTCTTACAGAGAACCATGTTCTGTTCTTAGTTTCATTTTTACATCATATTAAACTTCTTAGACTCACGAGAGAAATATATTGGATTGTATTATGTACCTTGACCTTTGGAACTTATTGTCTAGATGTTACACAGGTTCATATATTTAATTACAGCATGATACCATCTCTGATATGTGATAGGCTTCACAAAAAGAGCTGGTAGTTAACAAAAACTGTATTATGTGTGCTGTATAATTATACTGAAGGTGTGGGTTGCCTTTTTTATTTTATTTTATGTTTTGTACATGTGGTCTGTATATAGCTCTCTGACTTAGTCAGATTGACCAGTGTTTGAAGGAGAGCCAAGCATGTTCTAGAGAGATCAAGCAGCCCTTGAAAACAGCTTGGCAATTAACATGGGAATTTTTCTTCTTCCAAAAGGTCAGGGTTCCTTGAACCCCATCAGGACACGATATGGCAGCTCTGAAAGCCTCCTGCTCTGCTATGGGTTGGTTTAGGGTTTCCGCACCATGATTTTACTTATTCCTTCTGTTTAGGAACATGTATTTAAAAACTTAAAATTGTCTTCTTTTGCTAGCAACTGAAAACTTTGTGTAACATAACCTTATTTTTTAGAGGCCATAACTGCATCATGCTAAAGACAAATTGTGGAGGTAAATGGGAAGAGAATACTTTTACTCTAGATGAGTAAAATCTACTCTATATTATTTTTGGAGTCTTTATCATAAATGTTATAATATTAAAATCAACAATTATGATAGTAACCAACTATTACACAGCCATACCTGTTTTGTGGTGACACCTAATACATTTTTGGTCTAAATTACTGGTTTGAATAGTGTAAGCTCAATTTCATGGTTACTATCCCTCCCTTTACTTTGTGTTATGGGCTGAATTGTGTATCCTACCAAATCCATGTCATGAGGCCCTAACCCCAATATGAATTTATTTGGAAATAGGCCTATATGGAGATAATAAAGGTTAAATAAGGTCATAAGAATGGGGCCCTAATCCTACCAGAATAGGAAGAGGCACCAGACCTCTTTCTCTCCACATTTGCAGAGAAGAGGTCATGAGAGGACACAGGGAGCAGGTGGCCATCTACAAGCCTAGAAGAGAAGCCTCACAAGAAATCAACCTTGATAGCACCTTATTCTTGGACTTTTAGCCTCCAAAACTATAAAAAAATAAATTTCTCTTGTTGAAGCTACCCAGCTTGTGGTATTTCATGGCAGCCTGAGTAGATGAATATAGCCTGCTTTATTTTTCCTTGCAACACTTATTTAGCACATGACCTGTGAGTCTGTATATATTGCGATGCTAGAACATAAGCTGGGGTTTTTGATTTGTTGCAGTGCCATTGCCTGGCATATGGTAGGCATGCAATAAATATTTGTGGCATGAATAAATTATATGGTTTGCTTAGGGACAAGATATCATAAACAAAGAAACAAAACACCACATTTCTTAGCACATTGGTATCTTTGACTCACATAATTACATTTACCATACCGTTCTCTTCTTTTTCTTCTCCCCTCCCTCCCTCTTGTTTTCTTCTAACTTCATTTTTCCACCAGATTGTATGTTCTTTGAAGGCAGATATCTTGTCTGTATTTGGGTTCTCCAGAAGTAGATTCTGACATGAAGAGTCCAGAGGCAGAGAAGGTAGGGAAGGGACTCAAGGGAAGAAAAATAGCCAATAAAGGAGGTGGTGTTAAGACCACCTGGTGGTGGTGCTACCACTGTGGCAACTGGAGCTTAATCCTATGGTAAAAATGTGGAAAAGAGTATAAAATATATGTTGCAAATTATCCTAACTGAGGAGTGAGGGAGCTGGGGTAGTTTTTAAAAAAAAAAAATTATTTAATTATTTCTAGAAACAGGGGTAGGGAGAGAGGCAGAGAGGGAGAGAGACATCAATGTATGGCTGCCTTTCACCTGCCTCCAGCCACAGATCTGACTGGAGACCTGGTTTGCAAACTTGTTAGGTGCCCTGGCTGGGGAATCGAACCTGTGACCTTTGGGTTCACAGGCTGGCGCCTTACCCACTGTGCTATCAGCCAGGGTGCTGGGGTAGTTTTTAATCAACTCCCTAGAGTCATTGGCCTACCACTGTAGGCAGCATGGCTTTTCATAGTTGCAGAAAGACCCCAGGAGTACAGAAACTGGCAGTCAGAGGTCTGCCACTGAAATAGGATGGCTCTAGGAACATGGATGGGACCCTCACAGGGTCTGCCACAGCCTTCATTCATATCTATATACTAACACTTAGCAGCACCCCAATTTTTCCATACCTATTGACACAATACAAAATGTCACATCTTTCCTACCTTTCAAATTATTGGGGGAAATACAGCTCTCTTATTCTTCTAGGATTGCAGAAAAGTTGAATTTTATCATTGAAGAGCAATGAAAACAGACCTAAAAACATTCCTATCCCCAATTCATTCAGAAACATTCCACACATACAAAATGTGTCCCAGTTATCTGCAAATATCTAAGGGCTATATAGGGTGTGCTGATCTCCGAGTTATGGTGATGGGATCAAACTTCTGAGCCGTGTGTCCCTGGTTTGACCTCCCATTTAGACATTGACGTTTCCACCTAAGCTCAGTTCCAGCATTGCTCCAACCCTGGGTGTTATTCAATACAGGGTTTTACAGAAAATTCCACCTCCTTTTACTTATTTTTTTCTTGGACAAAGCTTTTAAAAGCTGCTAATCTATAGATCCTCCTCCTCCATAATTGTACTTGCCAGAGGAGTAGGAGCCAAACAATTAAATTCCCCCTAGGTGTTGGGTATAATAATTCCTCATGAATCAGAAGATTAAGCAAGGCAGCAACAAATGGAACAAGATGGTCTAAGCTTTGTTTTTCCTGCAGAATAGCAAATAGTTGCAAATCACAAAGCAGTTCTCCTTAATTACCACTGTTTGAGGCAGTAGGCTAAAAGCAGGCTCATTTGGTAATGTTTTCTGTGTGGCTACAGTATGTACACACAGCACAGGCCTTTATGCACTGTCTAATAGATAATATTATATACTAGAGTATTGCTGAAATTCATTTTATGGGGAGATACGACTGGCACGACCAGGACACTGGTCTCCAAGCTGTGTGTGCACTGAACTGGAAAAAAAAAAAAAAAAAGTGAAACTGTTTTGCTTGTTCAAGCCAGGCAAGACCACTTATATTTAAATGTGTTCTTCATGACTTGCAACATAGTCAACTAGGTGATGGTTAGTCAGCTGGACAGCCTGCAGTCAAGGGCTGTGATCTCAGGGAGACCTGTAAGCAGTAACTCCTAGGGAGCTTCATTCACCAAGTTGACAAGTTTCCCTCTCTCTTTACCCAGGAATCAGCTACCCCGCTGATCTGGAGGCCTTTGGGGATGCGAAGTCTTATAGCAGGAACCCAAGAGCTGATGTAGGATAATGAACAGCAGAGCTGTAGTGTTTTATCTCCTTTCTTCACTCCCCAAATTAGACCTGCTTGTTTACTGAAATTGGTCAAACAGTTTAATTAGCATTCCATGTTTGTTATTTCTTTAATCAAGGTTTCAAGCAGAACAAGGCAACAAGCCAGGCCAGTAATGAGTATCCTTCACCTACTCTTAAGTTAAGACTTGCTGAGATCCCCATTCATTTTCCAGGGATGGCTCATTGCTGATGTATTTTCACTTGTCATCAGGGTTATTGGACACTGCTTATAAACTCATACTAATTGGCAGTAGGTAATGTGTATATTTATGTTAATTTATAGTTATATATATAATCCATAAAATATGCATTTTTTTTAAGTGAGAAGAGTTGAAATGTTTTTTGAGGGAATTTGTGAGATTGTCAGGACCATTGATTAGGAGAAATTACTCACAAGAGCTACTGACTCATGTTTGAGAACCCATACATTAACCTTCCTGCTTTTATAAAGTTCACTTAAGACATAATAAGCAAGGATATAAAAATTATCCTCTGAAAAATTGCTTAAGTATCTAATTATTTGGGTTTGCATAACAAGTTGAGGTGCTTAAAAGAAATGCCGAAGGTCGGGGTTGGCTTGGCAAATGGATTTCTTTTTGTTTCATCTGAAATACTTCCCTACTTTTAGCTACACATGTAGACAACTTAGGCAACCTTAAAGAAATTATGCAAATCCTAATTGCAAACAGTTTTCCTTTTAGCTTTTTTACATTGAGACTAACTGTAGTAATTATTTGAAAATCTTTTGGAATCCCACACATAATAAAAAGGAAATTTTATGCAAACAATAAAGGAGAATTTCAAAGCAGTAAGTGAAGGCGATGCTGGTTTGCCTTAAGGGACTAGTAAACTGAAGAGGAGTTTATTTCTGATCTCCCTACTTTCAGTATCATGATTTACTGCCATCTTGACAGCTCTATAAAGAACAGCAAAGGGAGCAAAGATTCCTTCCTCCAGAGGTATTCAAGGGACAGGCTGTATGAGAGAAAGGATTACAGATATGCCACATCTCCAGTTTTGTAGGTATACCAGACAAAATAGAATAATAATTAAGGATTGTAGAAAGTGGAATCAGACTTCTTGCAACCATATCGTACCTCTGCACCTTGCTGGCTGTGTGACCTCACCTCTCTGAATGCTGGTTTCTTCATCCGTATAAGGATAATATGAGTAGCTACCTCATATGATTGGAAGATTCAGTGTGTTAATACACATGAAGCGAAGCCCTTACAACGGGGCCTGGTACAGAGCAAGGGGTATGTGCTTATTATTCTTACATGGGCTATTACTTTAAAAATGTGAATAAAAGTCCCTAAACATGCCTGTGGTTGGAGCTATTTCCTGGGGGTGAGTAATGTCCAAGGCTGGTGTAATAATCTGTCCAGAGAAGGCTGGGCATTTGAGCTCCTGATGGTGGAACTTGTGAGAGGCGGGGGCATGTACTTTTTGAGTCAGTAGATCGGGGCTTGGAGATAGTTTTTGCCACTCATGGGTCTGTGTAATCTTGGGACAAGTTACTTAAACTCTGTAAGCTTCTATTGTCTTCATCTTTAATGAAGATAATAAGGCCTACTTCAGAGATTCTTGTAAAGATGAAATGGAACTAGGCATAAGGTGCATTCAGCATTGGCACCTGGCACCCTTTAAGTGCCATACAAGGGAGGACATTATTTCTCAACTTTAGTACTGTTGACATTTTGGGTCGGGTCATTCTTTGTGGCTGGGGTCTTGTCTTGTGCACTGTAGAATATTTAGTAACATCCCTGGCCTCTTTCTATCCACTGGATACTATAAATGTCCCTCAACACCCTCAGTTGTTACAACCAAAAATACCTCCAGACATTGCCGAATATTTCCTGGAGGGCAGGCAAGAATTTGCCCCAGATTGAGAGAGAGGAAGTGCATTAAGAAACAGGAATATCCATATATAATTTTCCTCTTTGACAAAACCAGCCTTCTGTCTATGAGCAGAGGAAAGGGGGGAGTAGAGTCAAAACAATTGCATTGTTTCCAGCTTGTCTCAAGTTCCTGGCGACTCTGTACAAGTCTGTAATTGCAGAATTCAAAGGTGAGAGGATGTTTTGTAGCTCTATTCCTCCCACACATTTTCTTACCAACTCATGGGGGCCTCCTGCATCCTCCTTCCTTGGTCCCAGAGAGCTTTCCCTGTTCGAGGACAGCCTGTCCAATAAGACTTGTGCCTTCTATCACAACGAACAACGTGAGTCGCTAACTTCATTCTTAAGTCCTTCTTGGAAGCAGGTAAGGCAATCAGGGCCATAGCTAAATTTTCAGCCTGATTTTATTTGGATTTGCTTACTCTTTTTAACACTGCGATGGTCCAGGCACTAATTTATACCCCCATAGGCTATACTGGTTCCAATTTAAACTGTGATGGAAAGATTTAAGGATTAAAATGGCAGAAAACAGAGTTAAATGGCTTCATTTATATATTCAAAAATTATTCATTGAGAATTTACCATGTGCCAGACACTGTTCAGAAAGTTTGGGATACATCAGAGAGTAAAATTCCACTTCCTCCCAGAAATTAGCTAATCAATTTTTAAGGGCAGTGACAGCCTGATTGACCATGCAGCTAAAACAGCTCAACCTGATTGACTCCCTTTCCCTCTTTCACAGCCATTCTGTTCTCAATTTCCTTTCTTCCCCAGACTTCCTGCCCTTCATTTACCATTTGCCATACCATGGAACAGAAATGCAATAGCTGAGTTGAATATGGCTTTTTGTATGTAACTCTCAATCTTCTTTTGTCCGTTGCAGGCTCTCAAAATGAAAGAGTCATCTCATCTGGATCAAAATAGATGTTTGCTTTTGGGTTGAAAGCCTGGTCATTACGCTACAGGTTCCAGGGTACTTGAATCTCTGCGATGCTCACGGTCTCAGTTTTGAGGATTATAAATACTGGTGAACCCTCCCCCCACTCCACACCTGTGTAATATAGCTTGGATGGGTGACCCAGCCCCTGGGTTGCTTCTCAAGCTCCCTTTGCTACATCTCCTCTATGACCACATAAAAAAGTGTTAAGATTGAAATAACCTTAGTTCATAGTCCAAAGTATTAACAGAGGGCTGTTTCCAGACCTCTCGGCACATTGGTCTCCAAGGAACAGCTTATAGTCTTGTGGAGAGTGGTACATTATTTTGGATAAAAAGTTTGCTCACTTAACTATAGGCTAGGTATTAAATGTATGTGAGAACTGGATTGAAAAAGAAAAATAAAATTATGAAATAAGCCTTAACTAGAGTGTCGTCACTAGACTTTTTGTTTGTGAGAACAATTCCTGTAGAGTTGTCATTGGTGTATCAAGCCATAATGGGCTTTATTTAAAAAGAAACTAAAGAGAGAACTATTTGGACCCCAGGTTTAGGAGTAGGAAGAAATGAGAGACTAGCTAGGGATTTGATTTTATGTTGTTTCCCACTTTGGGGTTTTTACTTTGGTGTCTATTTTTATGACAATATTTACCTGTCACAGTCTGTAGTGTGCTATGGATAAAAATTGTCCTTTCAAAATGCATATAGGATATTGAATTAAAAGGTAACTAGTGAAATATTTTGCTTCACATTGTTCTTGACCTGGGAAGATTTGTAAATAATACTGAATACATGGATTTGTCAGAACCACTTCCTCTGGGACATCTTTATCTTTTTTGGTAATTTTTCTCTAAGTTAGCTTAAAAATATTATTTGATCCCACAATCTTAGCATCTAGTAATTAACCATATGTGGCCAAACAGTTATTGAAATTGGTCTATGAATGTGCAATACTAAGGATTATTTCCTTCACACTTTAAGGGAAAACAAATTTACACTCTCTGTACAGGAGGGAAACGTGCATTTTCTTTTTTGAGCTTTCTTCTTTCTGTGATTTATCTCCTCTTTTTTCTCCTAAATCTTTTTTTTTTAAATTATTCATTATTTTTAGAGAAAAGGATAGGGAGGGAGGAAGAAAGGGGGAGAAATGTCAATGTATGGTTGCCTTTCACCTTCCTCCAGCTGAGGACCTGGCTTGGAACCTTGGTATGTGTCCTGACTGGGAATTCAATCAGCAACTCTTGGGTTTACAGGCTGGTGCTCCATCCACTGAGCTACACCAGCCAGGGCCTAGTGGGGTATTTTTAAAAATCATTGGGCTGGTGAACACATGTCATATTTTTTCCCAATGACCTATATGCCAAAAAGCCTAGTTAACAACCAGAACCATTAAAAAAAAAGATTTTATTTATTATTTTCAGAGAGAGGGGAAGGGAGAGAGGCAGAGAAGGAGAGAAATGAGAAACATTAATGTATGGTTGCCTTTCATCTGCCTCCAGCTACAGACCTGGCTGGAGACCTGGCTTGCAACCTGGTTTATGTGCCCTGGCTAGGAATTGAACCAGTGAACTTTGGGTTCACAGGCTGACACCTTATCACTGTGCACCAGCCAGGCCCAAACCATTCTTTTAATGGGTCATACCACTTTCCCTGCTATGTATCGTATAATGTTAAGATAATTAGGATTTGTTCAATTCTAAAATATGTTGCAGTGAGCAATCTAAAAATCAGGAACATTTTTCCCTTGAACTAATAATTGTCTGAATTCTGTTTTAGATATTAGTCACTTAAAACAAAACCAAAGGTCATTCTTGGTACCTATGGCTCCATCACCCAGCATATTTAAATTTGGGGGTTTGTCTTCTCTTAAACAGCCTTCAGTTCTCTGTTTTCTGTTTGAACTCACTGCTTTTTCTTAGCTCAGGCCTCCCTTCTCCCTCCTGAATTTCGATGATAGTCATCTAGCTGGTCTCCTCCTCTGCTATTCATTTGCCACACTTTAGTCAGCATGATTTTATAAAATGCTAATGTAATCATGTCCCTGTCCTTGAAAAGGAACCTTCAGTGTGTTTCCATAACCTCTGTAATGAAAATCCTTAGCCATCTAGTCTCTGGTCACGTCTTCTATTGTTATAACCTTTCTCCAGGTATACTGACCTGTACTACACCTTTCTATGCTTCTGTCTTGGACCAGGCTTTCTTTTATATGAAACACCCTTTATCTGTGTCCACTCTTTAGAGTCCTGTGTAGCTATCATCTCTTTGAGAATTTTCCCATTTTCTTTTCCCCTAATGATCATAACTCCTCTTTGTTACCATTTTATATATTGATTATAGTACTATTACTTAAAATACTTCATTTTCCCCTATTAGATGACTTGTGTCTCACAGGTAAGGTCTTAATATCATTTATTTCTGATGCCCTTGGGGTCTGGAAATGTAATAAGTCCTTAATGAAGCTTTGTTGATATAAAAACATTTAACTTTTCTATGAATAGCATGATATTTTAAAAAACTGTGCTAATAAAATAACTTTAATCGAATGATGTTTCTATATCATTCTTTTTTTATTGATCTTTTTTGGTGACATTGGTTAATTAAATTATGCAAGACTCAGGGTCTATATAATTCCTGGATCCTCATGTAGAATTCACAAAATTATGGGCTTGTATTATCCTACTCTGAAAAAAGTAATATTACAGTTTTCTACTTCTCATAGTTAAAATTAGTTTTATATCTGATAACATGCAAAAGTACTCACAGAATTAAAAAATTGGATATAAAATTTTATGTTCATAAAATATATAAATTTAGTAAAAAAACAACATCAACAAAATGTAGAAGTCTGGAAGTAAATCCATACAATATCAATGATGTTTATGGGTGGGTGGAAAGAGTATGGATAATTTTTGTTTCTATTCCAAATTCTTTACAAAGACTTTATGTTTAACCAGAATATTTTAAACAGTAATGAACATGGATGTCAAATTATGCTTTCTTCAGAAGGATTACCTAAACTTGCTCACTCTTGTTACTTAGAGAAAGAAGGCAGGGAAATGTCTTCACCTGTTTATCATGCTCCCAGTCCCAAACAATTTCTTTTGGGTACAGGATTTGAACAGAATTCAGTATTTAAAACTGCAAATCACTATTTCCACTAGATGGCACCAAACTACTGAAAAATGTAGCTCAAATTCTCTGCATATTAAAACCATTTTAAACCCTGTTATTCAGTGTTCCTTGCTATCACACAAAGCATTCAAAATTTGAAGAATTAGTAAGAAAAATGCATATTACATAAGGCTCTAGCCTCTTATATAACAAGTGAAGGCTTATATGGATCTTTTGGCTTTATTTAATCTATATTTTATTACCTCCTTCATATAAATGTGAGGAGAAAATTAGTATCAGGAGCCCTGTTTAAATTTTTAAAAAATTATTTCCAGGTGATTTCAAAGTCTCTTTTTATGTAATACACAGAGCAAAAGAAGGTCAGAATCCCAAAGCTCCTTTCTGAATGCTGTTTTTTAACCTAACATACTTGTAGATCACTTCCATCACAGAATGGCTAACTCCTGGGCTAATGAATAAATAAAGTGATCTCTCTCTATTGGAATGTTTTTCAGGACACTTAATTTATTATAAAGCTGTTTAAAGCTCACTTTATGTTTCAGAAGGCAAAACAACTTTTCCTTGAGGCATGAATGAAGGCATCTCTTCTTTAACCTAACAAAAGGCAGCTAGAGAGCCATGATTTTTTTTTTTTTTTTAATGTGTAAACCTACTTACTCTGTTCATACCTAGTCATTTTTCTGATTGGCTCGGTTAGCAACCTAAGTACAGGGTTGGAAAAGCTTGTTTCCAATCACTTTGGCTTGGGAATGAAAATGATTGGCCAATCAAAAGACATTTAAATTAGGCAGGGCTTTTGGAAAGATGTTCATGTACTGTCTCCTACATTATAGCTCTCTACTGTGGTATTCAGTTTTTTAAGATGTGATACATTATATTTGTTATGTTTCACCATGGGATGATAAAGCATAACAGTTAGTGAGCAAAAGTCTAACTAAATTTCTCTGGTTCTTTCTTTCTCTAAAATATGTATTTTCAATGTTTGTCTTTTAGAATAGCCAATGCTAATCTCTTTTCCCAGTCTTAAGGACTTCTCACTATTGTCTATTCTAAATGTCCCCTGTCCCTTTTAATGGGTATAGAGCCATATTCTCAGACTAAAAACTCAAAAATGAAAGTGTTTCTGCAGTGTTTATTAGTTGTGTCCTGAAACTTAACATGGTTTGGGCCCTGAGCACTATTTTGCTGATTGCATATGTAAAGTTTCATCAAAGAAAGAAGTCAGATCCATGTTAGATCCTCTTGTAATATTGGAGTATGTAATTGTGATTTATTTCTGCTGCCCCACGCAACTCCTTCAAATGTTTTTCCTTGAACCTGTCACATGAAATATTCATCTGAGTCCCTCTGATAGGAGAACAGGCCTAAACTGTAAAGTGGAGAAGCTGTTTTTAGATGTTCCTCTCCAGATATCTGAATTTGCTTCTCTGTATGCTTTAAAAACAAGTAGCTTCTATTAGCTATATACAAGGCCTGGTAAGCTCACCCTCTTGACACATTTTAAAGTATTATTCAATGTCTTCTTAAAACCTCTCTATTTTAGCTCCAAAGCATAGGGTGTTTACTTTAATTATATAATTTCCATATTCACTGTTTCTTTGCTATAACTGATTACTAAAATGTAGGTAGAGATAGGATTTTTCTAGTCAGGTTTCATCCATAAAATTATCCAGGCCTCAGAGTCTAAGACAACAATTTCACATCTTTTGAAATAAAAGTTTATTTTAGGGTAGGTAAATTTCTTTCAGAGCATTTCTGGTCGTTTGCTTTGATTATTTATTTTTTAGCTCCCTGTGTTTTAATGACTCGAAATGAAAGGTATTGGTATCCATATAATTTGGTGAAAAAGAAGTCCGGCATTCAATTTTACATTGTCCTTTGCCTTGGGAATCAGCCATGAAAATTTGCTCATCTTGTTGCTGAGGAATATTGAAACACATTTCTTGCCGACATGGTGTCATCTGTGGTGTGGATGGAACCTGCATGCTGACAAATACTGCATAAATGGCTGTTAGAGCTAGTAGGCGTTCCTGATGATTAACTCTAAAAATGTTTTTGACTCTGGTTGCTGACAAGAATGACAATGCTTTGGCCAGACTGGCCTCCTTCTGGACACCAAAGGATGTTCCAGTCTTGGTTTTACCATCTGGTTGCAAAACAAGCCAGGAATGATGAAGAGAAGAGACTCTTTTAAAGAGGCAGCAATAAACTAATTCTTCCAGCTATATAATCATTCTTTGATAAAATTTTAAAAATACAGTTAGGCCTGGACAAAAACCAAAACAACAGCTTCTGATATTCTACTTTCTAGGATAGATAAGATGCTTTGAACATCTTCATAAGGCAACGTGATCTAACTATATGAGTCACAAATAATCTTCATGGGGAAATAACAAATGAATGATGTTTGTACCATATAGCTTAAGTTTTTAGTATGCTTGAAGGAAGACCAAGCATATGTGCATATTTCATAGAATCATTTCCTTCTATGCAAACTTAAATTAATTAATTTGATATAAGAATACTAAGTTCTGCAAATGATAATAAAATCAGCAACAATAGTATTTTTCTATAATGCTTTATAATTTTCAAAAAGCATTCAATAAGATTATTTCTTTTAAACTTTACAAAAATTCTGTGCCACTGATAGCATTTTTATAACTTCAATTTATACACAAGGAAACAAGCTCAGAAAGACTTAATAATTCATCCAAAGTCATATAGTAAGTGGCAGGATTGGGGGTAGAGGAACTCTTATTCTGGTGACCTGTTGCCAAAGACAGTATACATTCAACTACCTCACACTGCATCATTTCCTCCCAGTGACATTCCCATGATTCAAGGAAAGTCATATTAATTCCATGACTATAACTTGAAGAATAAACATGTTGCCTTATTCTTCATGTAACTCTTTATAATGTTGCACAGAATGCTTTATAGACTTGAGACACTAATGCCATGGACTATTTTGTTTTAGCATAAATGATGGGAACTTAAATTGTGTAGGTAGTGTGGTACAGACTAAATTGACTTGGGTGGGGAAGTATGCAGAAAACCTGGTATATTGGGGTTTATTTTTTATTTTTATTTTTTAATATATTGGGGTTTAAAGGGACTTATTTATAAAGTGGTGTTGCTTGAATAATGCATGAACAAATCCCCACATTCTTCATGTCTCAGAGTTGCTTTTATTTCCATTCTTTAAAATTTACTTAGTTTTAGAGAGAGGGAAAGGGAGGGAGAAAGAGAGGGAGAGAAACATTGATCAATTGCTTTCCAAGCCCCAAACTCAGGACAAGACCCACACCCCAGGCATGTGCTCTGACAAAGAATTGAGCTAGTGACCTTTTGGTTTGCAGGATGATGCCCAACCCACTGAGCCACACCAGTCAGGACTTTTTCCCATTCTTGTTTCTTGCCTTTATGCGATGTCCTTGCTTCTGTGCAAACGGAATGGTATTTTCATAAAGAGGAAGAAAGTAATAATAAAGATAAAAGATAAACCTATCTCTATTTAACCTAATAATTGACATAGCAAAGAATATCTAAGTGTTTTTATTTCAGAGACACAATTAAACCTAACACAATGGTGACACAATGGATAAGGCATCAGCCTGCAAACTCAAAGGTCTCTGGTTTGATTCCCCAGCCAGGGCACATAACAAGGTTGCAAGTCAGGTCTCCAGCCAGGTCCATGGTTAGAGGCAGGTGAAAGGCAACCATACACTGATGTCTCTCTCCCTCTTAGCCTCTATCTCTTCCCTTCTCTCTGAAAATAATAAAAATAAAGTATTAAAAAGAAAAGATTAAACCTGATCACTCCTTGAGGTCTTTCCTGGAAACTCAAACCCATAGATTCTTCCTTCCTCTGAATTGCTATATGGATGCTATTATGGATGATCCAGCACATACTTTTTAGTGAGTTAAAGTTTAAGAAATTAAACAACAAATTATGTTATAAATTCCTTAATAACTAAAGTTTAATAAGATATTCAGTGTTTTTCAGTTGTTATACATGTTAGTTTTCTCTTTCCTATTAACTCACTGAGGTTATGAATCATATTTTATATTTTGATTGCATGGTCCATAATAAATATCCTGGTGTTGTGTTCAACAAATTATTTTTGGTTATTTAAAAAGTAAGACCAAACTCTGATTTGTGTGACTCAAATGGTTGGGCATCATCCTGCAAAGTGAAAATTCACTGGTTTGATGCCCAGTCAAGGCACATGCCTGGGTTGTAGATTTGGTCCCTGATGGGTACACATATGAGAGACAACTGATCAATGTTTCTGTCCCTGTCTTTCTCCCTCCCTTCCTCTTTCTTTAAAAATGAATAAATACAATCTTTTTACAAGTAAGACATAGAAATGTGTGAATTACCAGTCCTATTCAGACACAGAAAAATATAATTGGGGGTAGAGATGGGGTGATAGTAGAGAGGAAAAGGGAAGGAAAATGACTACCTGCATTATACATAAGCATTCTCTTAAGTTATCTAATGCTATCCTCCTACCAACTGATGGTTATTTTGCATAAGAAGAACGATGTATGACAGCATTTGTATTCTTGTCAGAGGCTCAGGGTAGCAAGGTAATTGAAAACCATTCTGAGAAGAGGTGGATATAGATATACCAAGAGCTACACAAGCTGAAAACACATGACTGGCTCTTTACTAGTATCATTTGTCTTGGTTTGAATGCTTCTTTCTCAGGAGTATTGGCTTCTAGCTTGTTAAATTTGCAGGTGACCTTGAAGAAAGGCCATTTTCTTCAAACCTCCTCCTGGTCTGTTGGTTTGGGGCTGCCCATTAAGGGACCACAAAAGGCAGGGAAGCTGCTTAGCTCTATCTTCTCAGGCTTTGGTGTTGGCTCCCTTTTAAGAGGCTACTTTTAGCTCATCTGCAGTATGCCTGATCAAACAAAATGAGACTGAGTGATAACATTGCTTTTACTTTCTGTCAACATCAAGCAGACCAACTCAGTTCCTACCATCGTGTGAACAGGTGCCAGGATGAAATTTGGCTCTGTGTGGGTAGGTACCAGGATGAACTCTTCATCCTTGTTTCATCTGTTCTTCTCCCAAATCAATAGAAAGTCTGGCTAGTTTAGCAATGTTTTCTACTAAACATAAAATATTATTGATAAAGTATATGGGCTCTGAGTTTGTTTTCATTGGTTATGTTTTTAAAAATTGTGTCATATAAAGCCCTGGCTGGTGGCACAGTGGATAAGGAGCTAGCCTGCAAACCCAAAGGTCACTGGTTTGATTCCCAGCCAGGGCACATAACCAGGTTGCAAGCCAGGTTTCCAGCCAGGTCCATGGCTGGAGGCAGGTGAAAGGCAACCGTACGTTGATCTCTCTCTCCCTCTCTGACTCTCTCCCTTCCCCTCTCTCTAAAAATAATAAATAAAATCTTAAAAATAAATAAATAAATAAAAATTGTGTCACAGGCCTGAAAAGAACCTAAAGAGTCCTGGTATTATTAGGCAAAGGTTCCAGGGACCAGTGTCTATTGAAAGTGAATATTCACACAGCCTGTAGGTTAGGCATGGTAGTGGTTGGAAGATGGTAAATTAAAATTCAGATTCCTGGTCCTCTTTGAAAGTTCCTAAATCAGAATCTCAGCAAGTGGAACACAAGAAATTGCATTTAAAAAATAAATTCCCCAGGTGAGAACTACTTCTATTGACTGTGCAGCCCGCTTGATTCTATTTACTAACAGTGGCCTTCAAGATTAATGAGAAGTATGGCCTTTGCTGAAACTCTAAAAGGGTGATGGTGTTTAAATAATAGATGTAAGAAGAAAAGATATAGATATTCACTGAACAAACATTGATTATGTGTTGTGTATCTGTATCTGTGGTAGGCACCCAGGGAACAGAAATGAAATAAGACCTGGGACTCCTCCTGAGGACCCTACAGGTTAGTTCTAGCTACACACCAATGCATACTTCGTTATAATATTATGTAACATTGCCATTGAGAGCTTATGAACTTTGGGGGAAATTAGGTAATATATGCTAGAAACCTTAAAATGTACATGGGCAAGGTGATTTCCTGCCTATGAAATACCTTAATAAATACTTAGTATGAACAAACTAACATTTATTGACTATGAATTTACTTGAACTTTCTCATTGAATTCTTTTTATAATGTGTATTTTATTGATTATGTTGTTACAGTTGTCCCAATTTTTCCCCCCTTTGCCTGCCTCGTCCTGATAGCTCCTTTCCCTCCAGCAATCTCTCCCCATTTAGTTCAAGTCCATGGGTTGTGCATGTAAGGTATTTGGCTTCTCCCTTTTCTAGACCGTTCTGAACATCTCCCTGTCTATTTTATTTCTACCAGTTATGCTTCTTGATCCTAGTGCCGTTTCCTTCTTTCTCCCCCTTCCTTTTCCTAACTAATAACCCTCCAAATGATCCCCATAGCTATGATTCTGTTTCTGTTCTTGTTGTTACTTATTTTGTTTTTATTTTTTGATTCAATTGTTGATAGTTGTCTGTTTTCTTTTCTCTTTCTTTTTTTAAAAGATTTTATTCAGTATTTTCAGAGAGAAGGGCAGGGAGGGAGGAAGAAAGGGAGAGAAGCATCAATGTATGGTTGCTTTTCACCTGCCTCCCGCTAAGGACCTAGCGGGAGACCTGGCTTGCAACCTCATTACGTGCTCTGACTGGGAATTGAGCCAGTGACCTTTGGGTTCACATGCCATTTGGGTTCACAGTTTTCATTTTCTTCTTTTTCTTAAGTCAATCCCTTTAACATTTCATATAATAATGGCTTGGTGATGATGAACTCCTTTAGCTTTATCTTGTCTGAGAAGTACTTTATCTTATCTGCCTTTGCATTCTAAATGATACCTCTGCTGGATGGAGTAATCTTGGTTGTAGGTCGTTGTTTTTCAGCATCTTGAGCACTTCTGCCAGCTCCTTCTTGCCTGCACAGTTTCTTTTGAGAAATCAAGCTGACAGCCTTATGGGAATTCCTCTCCTTTTCTCTTGCAGCTTTTAAGATTCTCTCTTTATCTTTAAACTTGGCATTTTAATTATGATGTGTCTTGGTGTGGGCCTCTTTGGGTCCGACTTGTTTGGGGCTTTCTGTGCTTCCTGGACTTTTATATCTATCTCCTTTGCCAAATCAGGGATGTTTCCTGTCATTATTTATTGCTCTTCCTCTTCTCCTTCTGACACTCTATAATTCAGATTTAAAGTTTAAAGTTGTCCCAGAAGTTCCTAAGCCTCTCCTCAGTTTTTTGAATTCTTATTTCTTCCTTTTGTTTCATCTGTTTGATTTGAACCCTGGCTTCCTTCCTATCACTGTTGGTACCTTGTATATTTTTCTTTATCTCACCTTGTATAACCTTTATTTCTCCCTTTATTTTGTGGCTATAATAATTTCTTTGAGCATCCTTATCACCAATGTTTTGAACTCTGCTTCTGATAGATTGGCTATCTCCATTTCATTTAGTTCTTTTTCTAGGGGTTTGTTCTGTTATTTCATTTGGGTCATATTTCTTTTTTTTCTTTTTTGTATTTCAGTTATTTTTTATTTCTTCAAATTTATTTATCAGGAGTGACTGAAAAAAATATAATTGAGTCCCATCATCACCACAGAAATGGCTTTAAGAGAAAACTAGTCAGATGAATATTATTGCTCCCCATTTCAACCAGTAAATAGTTGCCATTGATAAATAGACAGCCAACAACAGTCTGTCAAGAATGCTCAAGATATGTTACATAATACAATATGCCTGCTCAAGGGTGGAGAGAGAGACTATGAAATAATTTATGTGTACTTCTTGATTTCATCATACAAGACAAGCACAAAAGCACCACCCATGCCTCTGAGAACATTGGACCATGCACCCTTGAAAAAGGCTTTGCCTCCTTCATCACGTGCAATCTTCCTCCAGCAGTCCAGTGTGCCTGTGTACATGATATAAGTTCCTTTGTGCCCTGACTGCATCATCATTTGGCGACGAACCGTGTCAAATGGATAGGAAGTCAACCCAGCCACTGAGGTGACGAACTGTGCGATCATCCAGCTGATGAAGATGTGGGTATTCTTGGGATCTGGAAGCATTCCTTTTACAGTGTCATAGATACCGAAGTAGGCGACTCGGTAGATGATGATACCCTGACCAGACACACTAAAGTCCTGGTACAGGCCCTTGATCCCATCAGATTTGTAGATCTTAACCAGGCAGTCACCCAGGCCTTTGATTTCCCTTTCAGTTCCAGCTTTGCCCACATCAGCTGCTAGATGGGTATGGGCAAAATCAAGAGGATACACAAAACACAAAGAGGTGGACCCAGCAGCACCACCTGATGCCAGATTTCCTTCAAAGTAGCACCAAAACTGGGTTCTCTTGTCCACACCACCCAGGAAGATCTGTTTGTATTTATCTTTGGAGGCGAAGTTGAGAGCCTGGGTGGGGAAGTATCTGATGACATTGGCCAGGTTACCGTGCCAGAAGGACAGGACTCCCTGCTCCTTGGGGATATGAACCACGCAGCCTATAATGCCCTTGTATTGCTTATCTGTGGTGATTTGCTTGCTGGTGTGCTGCACCTGCAGCAGCAGCTTGACCTGCTCCATGGGCACTACTGCTGTCTTGGAGATGGCTGTGGCCACTCTACCAGCCAGGAAGTCCTTGATAAAGGACACAGCAGCATCTGTCATGTTGAAAGGAAAGAAGGAGCAGAAGAATGCAGAACTAGATTCTTCACCGGCTGGGACTCTGGGGCTCTAATGGGTCATATTTCTTTGCCTCCACAATTTGGCAGCTTGTCTGTGTTTGTTCCTGTGTATTATGTAGAGCTTTTTTGACTCCATGTTTTGGTAGTATGGCCTAATATAGTAGATGCCCTACAGGGCCCAGTGTCACTGCCTCCCCTGTTACCCAGTCTGGGTTTTTGAGGTTCACCCTTCATGTGGGCTGGCTTACACTCTCTTCTTATGGTTGAGCCTTGGTTGCCATTGGCAGATCAATGGGAGGGATTTACCCAGGCCAGTCAGTTACAAGAGACCACTGACCACCAACTTCTGACCTCCATGGAGGATCAGCTGTGCAGCGATAGAGTAGCGATGATATGATGCATTCTGTAACTGTTCACTCAGTGCCCTATCTCTGGGGTTTCCCAGGTGGCGCAGGCCAAGGTCAGCCCCCACCTGTGTTTTGCCTAGGGCCACCCCACCTGAGCTATAAACCAATCTGAAATGGCTGCTACTTGTGCTGGGCTTGGAGATTCCCAGACAAAGCCAAGCTGTGAATCTAAGCTACCAGATGGTAGTGCATATCCTGGAGCTCACTGAGGTCAGCTGTTGCTGTGTGATAGGATTTAGGAAGTTGTGAAGTATGAGCCAATATCAGCCATTTGTACAGAAAAGCAGCTTGAGTGGGCCCATAAAAGGGGTAGGGCAGACTCTCTGGAGATCTTCAAAGTGCATCTCAGATATGGCACTAACTTGCCAGCTTTGTTGGGGGAGGGTTTAGAAAAGAGGCAATGGTCTTTGCTCAACCTTGATGCCAGACACTTCAGTTTCTCCCTGTACCATTGGTGCCTTTCAAGCTGCTGCCCTGGTACTAGAGCTCAGAGGGAGTGAGTCTAAGTCTGTGAGTCTGTAAGTGGGCTCCTTAAGACGAACTGCTTGGAACACTGAGCTGCAGATGGAATTGGAACCTCCATCTTTGGTGTAATCATGTTTCTCCACTATTACCTTAATGAAAAGGGAGACCGGGTCTATACCCTGAAGAAGTTTGACCCTGAGGGACAACAGACCTGCTTGGCCCATCCTTCTCAGTTCTCCCCAGATGACAAATATTCTCAACACCAAATCACCACCAAGAGATGTTTCAAGGTGCTGCTGACTCAGCAACCTGTGCTCTGAGGGTCCTTTAAATTTCGTGTCTCTCCTGTTGCCTGCTACCCCTCCGAAGCCTTCTGAAACCAAGCTCTTCAGTTTGTGAGCCCTGAAGCCTTTTCACCACCCTTGCTTTTTGGAATCCAGTGTCATACTTACCTTTGATCATGGTAGCATTGCCCTTAAAGGGGATAAGTTTGAATCTCCTTTTTCATATTTAGCTCACTGTCAGGTTATTAAAATGATTTGAAAGAAAAAAAAAAAGATGAACTGCTTGGGGGCCCTAGCAGTTTCTCCACTGACTCAATCCTCACTGGTTGTGGCTCCTTTAATTCTGTAATTGTCAGACTTTTATGCAACTTGATTTCTGGATGATAATTGTTCTATATTTTGGTTGTAATTTTGATGTAGTTGTGCAAAGACATGAATCATGCCTGCCTACGCCACCATCTTGACCGGATCTCTTCTCATTGGATTCTTATAAAATCCTTAGGTATCAGGTGAAATTATTTTCCTCTTACAGATGAAGGAACTTTGAAATATTAAGAGATTTATCCAAGATCACAGCATTGGAAAGCAACAGGACCCAAATCCTAGTCTGTACCAAAGATTATGTCCTTAACCACTGAGTTTTATCCTCTTAAGAGCACAGTATAATTGTGGAAGAGCTGCTTATTAATATGAAATGGAAAATAAACTAATGCCTAGCAGCAAGGGATTGGTTAAACAATGCTATAGCCAAATGGAATAGTATACTCAGATATTAAAAATTATACTAGAGAGAGTTTGTCCCAGGTCTGAATTTCAGCCAAAATGAAAGATATTTTCAAATGGTTCATTATATATTTTTGTGTCTGTTTCAATGTAGTCATATTAAGATAGAACCACAAAATCAGAAAGCTGATTATTTGGCCAGAATTAATGAAATCCTCCTACTCTGTCACTATGTAGAACCTCTCAATCACTTGTATTTCAGCTGTCACCATTGTGGGTCCTAAATCCAATGGCGACACAGAGAGGTAATCATAAATTAAAAAATGAGTTCTTGTCAATCTAACTTGACTAGATTCTCAATATTCTGAAAGAACCTCACTTAATAGGATGACTCTGACTCTGAACCCCTATTTGACTGAATAAAAGATGATGGAGGGTATCACCAAAACCCATAACATCACCAATAGTCACCCTGGCAACCGGAATGCGAGCTGTTTCTGACCACTCAAGATGTGAGCTGATTGAGTGATGGGCTGACTGGTCAGCATTCACCTGGCTTTACTCTCTTCCTGTATACGTGGTTCTGACATAAATGCTAGGATATGCTTTATTAAGTTCTCCAGTAGGCGAAGAAGAAGGTATTAACATTAAAAGACACAAAACACTGTACTTATAAAATATAAAATTAAATGCAAAACTAAGAGTCTTATAGTTTATTTTCAATTTGCTGCAGTTTAGTTAGAGTCCTCTATTAACCCGATGTGCGTGTGTATGTGTGTGCGTGCACATGCGCAGGTACCTACTTGTATGTGCACTCATGGACATTCCAATATTATGAGAAATAAGTGACTGAAAATCAGTAAACTGGTGTCAAAACTATACTTTTTAAAATAGGAAGACCGAGATGTATTCTAAATTCAGTTCACCTTACTGAGGATGGAAAGTATTCTGTATATTAAACTGAATTACTTATATTTTTAATTTTATGGGTTAAAATAGAAAGCATATACTGGTTAATACTAAATTAATTAGAATAGTAAATTGATGGAGACATTTAATTCCATAACCATTCCATTTGTGAAAGTTTTTTTATTATCCTATTCACATCTGTTTTGAAGAAATGAAAGAGGGATGTTAGGGATTTATATCTTGGTATTATGAATACCCACTAATTCCATCAGATAATGCCTCAGCCTTTTATTTTCCTTTGCCTATGATGACTCTTTTTTCATATATATATATTTTATATATATATATATATATATATTCATCTCCTTGTATTCAAGAGATAAACGTGTTTATTTATTTATAAAAGATTTTATTATTTTTCAGAGAGAGAGGTAGGAGGGAGTGAGGCAGAGAGGGAGAGAAACATCCAAGTATGGTTGCCTTTCACTTTCCTCCAGCTACAGACCTGGCTGGAGACCTGGCTTGCAACCTGGTTATGTGCCCTGGCTGGGGAATCGAACCAGTGACCTTTGGGTTTGCAGGCAGGCACCTTATTCACTGTGCCACCAGCCAGGGCGATAAACATATTTAAATATGGATGTACAGAGTTTTCCCTCTAATTGTAAACTATAGCAGTGCTGAATTTCCTGTGACTTAAGATGAAGCTCTTCCTTATCCAAGTCACATTATCATCTGGAAAGAGTTGGCTGTGTTTAAACTGCACTTAACTGTATTTAAAATGAAATACAACATATTTACATTTTCTCCCCTAGTTTATTATGAAGTTTACACTTTAAAATTTTTAAATAGAAAATGTTTCTCAGAACTACGATTTGTATGTGTTTCTTTGACTTAGCTGCAAGAATCAATCAGATCATGTTAAGGTGCACAATAAGGCTCTTTTTGAAGCCTGTTATTAAATATACATAAGAATAGACACTTTTTTGTGTATTCAGAAATAAAGAGAAGAAAGGGTTCCATGTTTCTGAAGACTGAAATCCTTCAAAGCTCTTTTCATTTGCAAGAAAACAAAAGGCTATTGTACATTGAAGTGCTGAACCAGCGACAGCAGCAAAGTAATTAATTGCTCATTCATGAAAGAAAATGTATAAGTGAGAGGCAAAAGTTAACCCCTTTATAAAATCAACCCTTTATGAAGTTAAAATAAAGTGTGTGGCTAACAAAACAGCTACCAGCTTCTCTATTTTTTAATACTGGCCTTCTTTGTGTTACTGGTTTTGTTTTGAGCACTGGTGGTAATTGTGGGTGTCGCTATACCTATCATGGAAAATGATACAAACATGCATCTAAAAATTTATTTAGTTTTCTCAGAGGAAGGGCCTGCAGTTTATGTCACTATATTGCAGAAGCCAAGCTAAAGAATATTCTATATAACTAGTGTCTTATCCTTTTAATATATGATCACCTCTGTGCTTAGATTATCTAATTAAATATATTTATATATACCACATATTTTAATATTTATATATGGCACATATTTATGCATATATATATATATATATATATATATATATATATATATATTTATATGCCACATATGGCAGAAGTGATCTTTAAGCTTCCAGGGAGTAGTGAACAAATGCTAGAAATTGAAGACTATGTCAGATTTTCTCTAAAACACTCAAATTAAGTGATCAGTCTTATTTAGAAAGTTTTTTCAATATAGCCCATGCCCCAGGGAATTCTGCTCCGACCAGGAGCTGTGGCTGGTAGGCACTTTGTCTGCATTTGCAACAGCTTGAGCTATGCCATCCTACTACAGGGTTTGAGGGAAATTGCTGCCAGCATAAAGCAAGCAATGACCTATCTCTGATCCTCAAGAGTTGTAGGAAACTGGATTTTCTTATTATCAAACCTGCTCTGTACCAACCTGCTGTACCTTTGAACCGTGCACCTTATTCACAATTACCTCTCTGTCTTAAGCGCAAGTGTATGTGTATTTTGGTGTGACAAAAATCACACTTAGCTGTCAGCAGTATAACATCTTTTAAATGGGAGATGTCTGAAGCAGATTGAAGGGTGGCTAAATAGCTCTCATCATTTTATTATTAAAACTGTGACTGACTACACCTACAAAGGTTCATACGTTCAAGTTAGTTGGAAAATCAAGTATCCATCCGGATTTTACCCAAAATATTTGGTCACTTTACCCAAAAGAGCTTAAAGCACAGTTTTCTGAATTTCACCTCTAAAAGTTAACAACTGGAGTGATCTTTCTTGGACTGCATTAATTTAATCTCTTGAGCTATTAATAGCGACAAAACAGACTAGAGTTTAGAATGAATAATAATAGTAATAAAAATAATGATGCTTTTTTATAAATGCAGGTCCCAATATATGAATACCTTGTTCTACAATTAATTTCATTTGTAAATTCACATTTAAAACTCAGAAGCCATTTTCCACTGAAAACATTTTAATAATGGTTATTGAGGATCTTCGTTAGCATGTGAAATGTATTTGAAATGCAGAAGGTAATGAGTGTTTTAAATAATATTTCCATGGAAAAATGTATTCAGAGTGCTCTAGAATGTCAGGGCATGTCATTCTTCCCACCCCAAGTAGGAGCCAGAAAACTATCCCCTAATCTTTGACCACAGGACTTGGAGCACTGGATGGATTGAAGGCCCTAGTGGTAGCTCTTGTGGCCAGAGAAGGATTTTCAGCAGGACAGGGTATGGAAAGAGCATGGCTGAGGGATTAGAATGGGAGGCAGGGAACTGAGATGCCCTGGATCAGAGTAATGGTAGAGGATGTCTGAGGATAATGATCCCAAGGAACCTAACATTCTGACCTCATCTGGACCAAACCCTTATCCAGGGCAGGAAGGGAGATGCAGCAGCAGTGGTTTTCTCCCTCCGGAGGGATAAGAACTTATTGATGATGCAGAGGGATGGGGAAGTCCTATCTTAGTGTAGAGGGGGCTCCATCTGCATATATGGGGTATAAGTGACTCAGGGTATAAGTGTCTGTGGTGATGATGATGATATGATGATGATGATTTTTGTTTGAATTCTGGCTGTAAGTTATCAGTGGTGCTTCCGAGAGGTCTTGTAAAAACTCATGTAAACATTTGGTCATTGTACAAATAGTTATTGAGGGCTTATTTTCTGTAAGGCACTAGCTTTCTTAAATTCCTTTAGGAATCACTAGGGTACAAAGCAATGCAGTAGAAATTTTAAATTGCAAAATATACTCTAGCCCTGGCTGGTGGGACTCAGGGGATTGAGTACCAGCTTGCAAACTGAAAGGCCACTGGATTGATACCTGGTTAGGGCACCTGCCTGAGTTGTAGGCCAGGTCCTCAGTTAGGGGTGTGCAAGAGGCAAGCGATCCTTGTTTCTTTCCTCTCTTTCTCTGTCTCTTCCCCTCTCTAAAAATAAATAAATACAATATCTAAGATATAAATAATTAAATTCTAGTGAATATGTGTTTTGACTTCAGGAGCTTCTAGTAGTGGGGAAAATAGTATCTGCTAGCTTATTTTATGGGGATTCTTGTAGCTATGAGAGTGTAGATGGAGCATTGTAAGCCTTTGGAGGGAGGAGAGAGAGAGATCACTTTTAGGTAAGATGTTGGAGAAGATGTTGTGGAGATAGTAGTGACTGAGTCAGGTATTAAAGACACATAGAAATAAGAGTAGGATATTCCCATCAATGTGAAGTGAGTAATTGCATTAGGTTATTTTCAGTAGGATTAGAGAATAGGACATAGAAGTGATTATGAATTAGAATCAATAGGTCTTAGCAACTAATTGGATAAAAAGAGTAAGCATATGCTATTATTTTTGAGCCAGGTAATAGTGAAGATATTGAGATCATTACAGGCAAATAAAACAACAGGAAAATGTTTGTATCTTTAGTTTAAGTAAAATTAAGACTGAGTAGCATTTTAGTCTATTTAGATGCACAGGTGCAGGCAGCAGTAAGAAATGAGGGGCTGGGGCTGTGGAAAGGTGCTGGGACAGAGAGTGTCAAGTCCTATAGAAACCATGGGTCAAATAATATCCCTAAGAAGTCCAGAAAATAGAAGGGTCAAAAATACATCTTCGGGAGATATCTCTCAGTTGGGGAGCAGGAGGAGGAAAAAGAATTTTCAGAGAGGTGAGGAGATGAGAAATAACAAGAAAAAAATGATTATCAGTCTCACAAAATGAAGATTTATTTTCTTGAGCACAAATGAGCAATTCAATTCACCTATTAGATTATCAACAAGGAACTTTTTAATGACTTTTCAGAAAAGAATTTTAATATTGTGATGAGGCTGAGTGCCACATGGCAAGGGTCAGGGGTCAAGACAGGGCTGGGAGGGGAAGGTTGTGTAAAGAAGGAAGGAGAGAAACATTTCCACTGTGAGAAATGCTGTTGCAGGTCAAGTGAGAAGATAAAGCAAAGAGACACCATTGCGTCAGAGACACAATGGTAAACAGGTTGCTTTGCTGTTCAAAAACATTTGGTAGCTGCTCAGGTTCTAGAAGATACAGTTATTTCTTTTTTATTACTGAGCTATAATGAATGTATCATAAAATTCTCCATTTAAAAAGTACAATTCAGTATTTTTTTAGTATATTCTGAATTGTACAATCATTACTATCTAATTCCAGAACATTTTCCTCACCCCCCAAAAAAACTCCCATATTCATTAACAAACCCCATTCCCCTTTCTCTCAGTCCTTAGTAACCACTATATGGATTTGGCTATTCTGGACATTTTGTAACTATACAGAATAATACAATATATAATGTATGCCTTTCATGTTGGGCTTCTCTAACTGAGTGTATGTTTTCAAGATTTACTCATATTGTAGCATATATCAGTACTTCATTGATTTTCATGGATAAGTAATATGCCATCGCATGGGTATATCCCTTACTATTTCTTTCCTTGATGGATATTTAGGTTGTTCCCACATCTTGGCAATTATGAGCAATGCTGCTATGAGCATTTGATGTACACGTTTTTGTGTGATCATGGTTTTTAAAACAAATCAGATTTCATTTGAGGATATGCTTATTAATGAGAGGATAGAGAGAGAGAGGGAGAGAGAGGATGGGGGAGAGAATATAATCAATTGATTGCCTCTCGTAGGTGCACCGAATGGGGATCAAACCCACGACCTAGGTAAGTGCCTAGGGAATTGAACATGCAAACTTGGTGTATGGGATGATGCACCAATCAACCTAGCCACCCAGCCAGGGCTGTGTGAACATGTTTTTACTTCTGTTAGGTATATACTTAGGTGTGGTATTGCTGGGTCATATGGTAACATAAACATATGCTTAACTTTTTGAAGAACTGACAAACTTTTTCACAATAGGTGCACCATTTTGCATTTCCGCAAATAATGTATAATGGTTCTGGTTCCTTCACATCCTTGATAGTACTTATTATTTATATTTTTGATTACAGCCATCTTAGTGTGTGTGAAGTAATGTTATCTCATTGTAATTTTTTTCTTTTTTGAAATAATTTTTATTGATTATGCTGTTACGGTTGTCTCGATTTCTTTTCCTTTTGACCCCTCTGTCTAGTTTCTCCCTTTCCTCCAGCAGTTCTCCCCTTCACTTAGTTCATATCCGTGGGTCATGAATGTAAGTTCTTTGGCTTCATCCTTTCTTATGTTATTCTTAACTTCCCCCTGTATATTTTATACTTACTAGTTACCAATTATGCTTCATAAGCCTGGCACCATTTCCCCTTTTCTTCCCCTTCCCCCTCCCAGCTGATAACCCTCCAAATGGTCCCCATACCTATGAGTCTGTTCCTATTCAAGTTTCTTGCGTCATTTGTTTTTGTTTTTATTTGGGGGGTAATTCTGTTGATAGTCGTGAGTTTGTTGTCATTTTTATGTTCATAGTTTTGATCTTCTTTTTCTTTAATAAGTCTCTTTAGCATTTTATATAATAATGGCTTGGTGATGATGGACTCCTTTAGCTTTACCTTATCTTATAAGCACTTTATCTGCTTTTCTATTCTAAATGACAGATTTGATGGATAGCGTAATCTAGGTTATAGGTCCTTGCTTTTCATCACTTTGAATACCTCTTGCCAGTCCCTTCTTGCCTGCAAAGTTGCTTTTGAGAAATCAGCTGATAGCCTTAAAGGAGCTCCTTTGTAGGTAACTCTCCTCTTTTCTCTTGCTGCTTTTAAGATGTTCTCTCTTTCTTTTTTTAATCTTTGGGATTTTAATTATGATGTGTTTTGGAGTGGTCTTCTTTGGGTCCAACTTCTTGGGGCTCTCTGTTTATCCTGGATTTGTATGTCCATTTCCTTCACCAAATTAGGGAAGTTTTCCTTCATTATTTTTTTTCACGTAAGTTTTCGATTTCTTGCTCTCTTTCTTTTTCTGGCACCCCTATGATTTAGATGTTGGCACATTAAACTTGTTCCAGAGGTTCCTAAACTTCTCATTTTTTTCAATTCTTGTTTCTTCGTGCTGTGCTAGTTGACTATTTCTTCCTTATGTTCCAAATCATTAATTTAAACCCTGATTTCCTTCCCTTCACCATTGGTTTTGTGTGGATTTTTCTTCATTTAACTTGGAATAACGTTCACATTTTCCCCTTATGAGTTTGCCATAGTCAAGAATATCTGTTAAGTCTGTGAGCATCTTTATGACCAGTGTTTTGAACTCTGCATCTGTTAGGTTGGCTAGCTTCTGGTTACTTAGTTTTTCCACTGGAACCTTGATCTATTCCCTCTTTTGGGCCATACTTCTGTTTCCTCAAACTGACAGGTTCCTGTGTTTGCCTCTGTGTCTTAGGTAGAGTGGTTGCACCTGTTACATTGTAAGAGGTGGAGCCTTTGGTATTCATCAGTAGGGGGCAATCCATTTCCCCACATAGTGTTGGGGAGGGACCTGGGAGGGAACAATGCTGCTTGCTCAGCACCTGCCCCTTTTCCAGGCACTTCTCCCACTTCCTGTATGCAACTGGCACCTCCCTAGCTGTTAGCTATGATTCCAGGGTGGATGGGTTTGCAGACGTTCAATGACTGTGGGGGTCCTCAAAACAAATGGACTCTGCTGAGAGACTAGCAGTTTCTTCCTCAGTCCCAACCCCCACTGGTTTTCACAGTCAGAAACAATGAGGCTTTATTTTTCCTGATGCTGGAATTGTGAGCTCTGTGGTCGGTGTGGTGCTGGGAGCACTCCCCAGGTGTCCCTACTTTTTAAAAGGTGTAACTGCATTTCCCACTAGCCAGCCACAGTTGCTGTTCCACTGCTGCACTGCCAAGCCATGTCCTCTCTGTCCTGGCTCTGCCTCCTACCTCCTACCTGTCTGGATGAGTATTTCTTCTTTATTTGCTTGTTGGACTTCCATGCAACTGAATTTTCTGGAATTTCTGGTTGTCTCCAGTTTTATGGTAGGTGTATTCCTTCTGTGTAGAGAGATGCAGTAGTGTATCTACCTATGCCTCCATCTGGGCTGGAAGTTCTCATTATAGTTCTAATTTGCATTTCTGTAGTGATTAATAATATTGAGCATCTTTTTATGTTCTTATTGACTACTATATATCTTATTTGGAGAAATATATATTCAAGTACGCTCTCTAGTTTTTAATTTGGCTATCTTTTTATGGTTAAGTTGTAAAAGTTCTTTGTATATTCTTGACATTAGATCAGAATCAGATATATGATTTGCAAATATTTTCTCTAATGATGAAGGCTGTTTTTTCACTGGATACAGTAGTTCTCTAGCTATGGTTTCACTGTTTGAGGTTTCAGTTACCAATGGTCAACCATGGTCCAAAGAATTTAACTGGAAAATTCTAGAAATGAACAATTAAGAAATTTGAATGTCATACCCTTCTGACATTTCATTCATGAGGAAATCCCCTTCCTTGTTTCTTTTGCCTGCCTGGGGCATGAACCATTACTTTGTGCAGAGTCTCCACACTGTATATGCTCCCTGCTTGTTAGTCACTTAGTAGCCATTTCCGTTTTCAGATCGACTGTTGTGGTATCACAGTGTCTGTGTTCAGATATCACTTATTTTACTTATTAATGGCCCCAAAGTTCAAGAGCAGTATGCTGACAACTCATATATATCAAAGAGAAGTAGTGAAGTGCTTCCTTTAAGTGCAAATGTTCTTGACAATTAGAAAAGAAAAAAATATCTTATGCTGAGGTTGTTAAAATCTATGGTATGAATAAATATTCTACCCCAAAAATTGTGAAAAAGAGATCCATGCTTGTTTGCTGAGAGAGACAATATCATGTAGCTTTTATTATAGTATATTGTGATAATGTTTCTGTTTTATCATTATTCTTGTTAATATTTTACTGTGCCTAATTTATAAATTAAACTTTATCATGGGTGTGTATATGTAAGAAAAAATAGTACAGTAGGTATAGGGTTTGGTATTACCCAAAGTTTCAGATACACACTGGGAGTCTTGGAATGCATCCGTGTGGATAAAGGGGCTAGTGTAATGTCCTTGGAGGTTCACATTTCCAGTCCATCTAAGTTTGCCAGCTCTGCTTCTAATCTATCTTCCAGACTCATCTTTCTTTCTTTTTATTTTTATTTATTTATTTATTTTTAAAGATTTTATTTCATTATTATTAATTTTTTTTAGAAAGAGGGGAAGGGAGAGAGACAGAGAAAGAGAGACATCAATGTATGGTTGCGTTTCACCTGCCTCCAGCCACAGACCTGACTGGAGACCTGGTTTGCAACCTGGTTATGTGTGCCCTGGCTGGGGAATCGAACCTGCAACCTTTGGGTTCGCAGGCCGGCGCCTTATCCACTGTGCTACCAGCCAGGGCTTCTTTTTTTAAATATAAAATTATTGAATTTATTGAGGTGACATTGGTTAATAAAATCATATAGGTTTCAGGTGTACAACTCTATGATACATCAGATGTATATTGTATTGTGTTTACTATTGTTTTGGGGTAGTGTTTACTACCCCAAGTCAAGTGTCCTTCTATCATCATTTGTCCCCTCTTTGCACTCTTCTACTTCCCCTACTCTCTTGCCCTGTGGTAGTCACCATAATGTTGTCTATGTCCATGACTTTTTTTTTCTTCGCTTAATTCCTTCACCTATTTTATCCAGCCCCACAACCTCCTTCCCTCTGATGCCACGAGTGTGTTCTCTGTATCTGTATGTTTCCGCTTTAAGTTGTGCATTAGATTCCACATTTGAGTGAAATCATATGGCACTTACCTTACTATGACTAACTTATGTCACTTAGCATAATATTCTCCAGATCCATTCATGCCATTTCAAAAGGTAAGATTTCCTTCTTTATTATGATTGAGTAGTATTTCATTGTGTAAATGTACCACAGTTATGTTTTTTTAATCTACTCATCTACTGATGGACACATGGGCTGCTTCCAAATCTTGGCAATTGTGAATATTGGTGCAATGAACATAGGGGCATATACACATACTTTTGGGAATTAGTGTTTTGGGTTTCTTTGGCTATATTCCCAGAAGTGGAATTGTTGGATCATAAAGCAGTTCTATTTCAATATGTTGAGGTAACTCCATACTGCTTTCTTTTTTCTTTTTTTTTGCACCTTATTATTTTAATTGTATTTTTCCATTACCATTTAGACTCCTTATACTCCCATACCCCCCCCCCAACAATCATCCCACTGTTATCAATGTCCATGAACCCTTTTCCCTTTTTGCCCAACCCCTCCAACCTCTAGCTCCATCCCTGCCCTTATGTGTCATCCTGCTCTCTGTGAGTAAGTCTGTCTCTATTTTGCTTATTAGTTCAGTTTGTTCATTAGGTTCCACATATGAGTAAAATACCAGTGATCCCACCTCTAGAAATATATCCAAAGGAACCCAAAACATTAATTATAAAGAACATATGCACTCCTATGTTCATTGTATTGTTATTTACAATTGGCAAGATATGGAAGCAGTCCAAGTGCCTATCCATAGATGAGTGGCTAAAACAACTATGAGACATTTACACAATAGAATCCGTACTGCTTTCCACAGTGCCTGCAACAATCTACAGTCCCTCCAACAGGAGTTCCCTTTTCTTCACATTCTTGCCAACACAAGTTGTTTGTTAATTTATTGATGATAGCCATTCTGACAGGTGTGAGGTAATATGTCATTGTGTTTTAATTTGCATTTCTCTGATGATTAGTGATATAGAGCATCTTTTCATATGTCTATTGGCCATTTGTATGCCCTATTTGGAGAAGTGGCTATTCAGGTCCTCTGCATATTTTTTAATTGAATTTTTTGGTGTGGATTTTTATGAATTCTTTGTAAATTATAGATATTAACCCCTTAACTCAATAGGTTATTGAGAAGGGACCCTTATGAGATGTATCACTGGTGAACATGTTCTATTCAGTGGGTTGTCTTTTAATTTTATTGCTGATTTCCTTCGCTGTGCAAAAACTTGTCAGTTTGATATTGTTCCATTTGTTTAATTTTTCTTTTGTTTCCCTTGCCTGAGGATATATAAATATATCAGAAAAAATATTGCTATGAGAAATGTCCAAGATTTTACTACCTGTTTTCTTCTAGGATTTTTATGTTTCTGAGTCTGACATTCAAGTCTTTAATACATTTTGAGTTTATTCTTGTGTGTGATGTAAGAAGGTGTCTAGTTTCACTTTTTTTTTTTTGCATGTATCTGACCAATTTTCCTAATATTATTTATGGAATAGGCAATTGCTATCTTTACCCCATTGTATGTTCTTGCCTTCTATGTTCAAATATTAACTGATTTTAAAGGCATTGATTTATTTCTGAGCTTTCCATTCTGTTCCATTGATCTATCTTTCTGTTTTTATGCTAGTAAAATGCTGTTTTGATTATTATGGATTTATAGTATATTTTGATATTAGGTATTATGATACCTTTGACTTTGTTCTTCTTTCTTAAGATTATTGTGGCTATTTGAGGTCTTTTGTGGCTCCATATAAAGTTCTGGAATATTTGTTCTAGTTTTGGGAAATATACCACTTGAATATTAATAGGAATTGCGAGGAATAGTCTTATCTATTTGATCTCTCATTCTACCCATTCTTACTATATGCATTTACTTTCTATTTTTAAAAAAAAAATTTAAGTATTCTCACCAGGCTAATGACACTATCCCCTCTGAAATAAGATTTTTGTATTTCTCTACAACTATCTAAATCTCGCCTATTCTAAGACCTCATATCAAATTCTACCTCCTTTTTGAATCCTCCATTAACAGTAGTAGAAGAAGGTAAAGGGGGTAAATGGTAACATAAGGAAACTTGACTTGGGTTGGTGAATACACAATACAATATACAGGTGATATATTATATAACTGTACACCTGAAACATATATAATTTTGTAACAAATGTCATCCAAATAAGTTCAATGAAAATTGAAAAATATAGTCAGTCCAGAGTGGTCCATTCTCCCTTTAAACTCCTATTGTCTATTCTTTCTGTTGTTTTTACAAAATATTTTGTACTTAGCGTAGGATATACAGTTTCTTATTCTTAATGATTTTTCAGAATACATTTTTATCCAGATGTAAGTGGATTCTTGTCTTGCATATTTATATTTAGGTGTTTGTCAAAGAGAGAGGTAGATTTTTACCTTATTAAAGTTTGTTTTGGGAAAAGCTCACTAGTTTACCTTGAAAAGAATGACACATGATTGGCACTAAATCAGTTCTCTCTATCATAAATTCATATTTATTTCTGACATTAAATATATTTAGCAAACTGCCCATATTTTTCCAATAAAAATAAACATTTTAAGTTTGTAAGTTCTGACTATAATTCTCAAAAAAGAATATTGGTAGGAAAACAATTTCACTAATTTAAGCACTCAAAATAGATGTACTGCAATTATTCTTTTAATTATATTTATTATTGCATGGAATACAATTAGAAAATCATCTTAAAACAGTTATTTTCAATATTATGATAAGGCTTGTCTTTTTGAAAGAAATATTAGAGGAACCAACCTTTAATGTGGAGATTGGCTACACTATCTGAATATGTGATAGTTCCCAGCAGGAATACTGAGAAAGTAGTGAAGATTAAAACTAGGTGATAGGTCTGGAGGAAATGGGTACTGAGGATTACAGTTATGACTGACATTGTCTAAAATAGTACTAATAAATGACACTTAATCCATGAACACATATGGAGAAGAGAATAGAGAATAAAACCTGAAGTGGTCAAAAATCATGTTAGAGAAAGGTCAGAGAAAATAGTCTTCCTTTCATATTTAAAAAAATTTTAACTAGAAAGATAAACCTTCACATTGTATTTTGACACTGATGATAGATAAAATCATATTCTATTTTTCCTTTCTGAAAAATTGATATATTTATAGTGGAGATTTAAGGTAGAAGAACTGGGAAATGAATGTCTAATTTATCTCCATTTCGACTTTACCAAATTAAGCCAGAGGTTATATACACAGCTTAGAGGCCATGTACAAACTAAATAAACTTAAGGTCAAGATTTTAGTGTAAATGGTAGATATGGAAAAATATTTATCAAGCTAGGTTATTTTTCTCCCCTCATCAACATCCCTGTTCAAAGGAGAAAATAAAAATTTTCTTTCGGCTGAGGAAGAGAGAGAGGGGCTTAGGCAGAGAGCTATAGGTTATTGAGAAGGGACCTTACCCCATGCCACCTCTTTCAGCAGAGTCCTAGGACAGAGAAAGTCAACCTTCTGACTTACTTGGCAATTTGAGTAATGGAGATGCATGCCCTAAGTTCTGAGAAGTGTCTTGGAGACTGACAAGGTCCAGGGTTCCTCTACAATCCTGACATGATGTAACAGCAGCAGAGTGCCTATGATTGGAACTCATGTCTGGTTTGAAAGAGTTTGAGATAAGTCCACCAAAACCTGCACTTCCTAGACCAAGAGAAACATGCTGGAATCACCACATTTTCCTCTTCTCCAGTGGCGGTGTACTGAAGTTAGCTGAGGGATAGTAGGCAAACCTAAGGGATCTCGCAATTGTGACAAAGGGGTGCTATAGTGAAAGATAGATTGTGCCACACAATGTAGGAGTGGATGGGGTTGGAGATACCTCAGTGATCACTACCATAGAAGAGAATTCCAGCTGAGGACCAGATGGAATTGTAGGAACAGCTCAGAGGATGCCGTTGTGAACAGATGCTGGTTGATGACTAAATCTCTTCTCCAGATGCATGGATGGGACAGAAGCGCCTTCAAATTAAATGTAGCTCCAGCAAAGGAAGAGGGAGGGAAAATTTATCCATAATTGAGGAGGACTACATTTCTGTCATAGGGAGAGCAGTAGTAGACTGGCAAGTGTTTAACAGCTGGGTCTCCAGCAACAAAAGGAAACAAAGCAAGGTCCAGATTTGTAACATTTGCTGACTTCCATGGTGTGAATACTCCCATCACAGCTTATTTCAAACTACCAACCTGATATCACTGAATATAAACCTGGGAAGAGATTAATACAGTCAATTTTTGAGCTGGTACAAGCCTCCTCTAGCAAACCTCTGAGCTAAGATACCTGAACATAAAGTCAGGTGTTACAAGAAAAAATAGTTAAGCTTTTTACACAGCTGAAAACAGGGCTTTAAAATTTAAAATTTAAAATTGTAATTGTCTGGATTAAATTCAATTTTTATTATTACTTTCTTGGTCATTCATTTCACATTATGCTCTTAAAATTCATTAGCATTTTGGTTAATTTTTCCAGGTCATTTGCAAAGGGAGAGCAAGGTCAAGGATTCATCGTTGCTTGTTTTCTTCTCCAACTGCTTGATTGCACAACATGACTATTGCTTCTCTTACCATCCTCACAGCTTCAAAGGAAACCAGTGTTTCTAAATATTTCTGAGGCTAAAAATGGGTAATAGCAAATCCTGGATAGAAGGAGTGAAGAGGAGATAAGATAGGATTGTCCAATTAGAAAAAGGCAGTGCTTCATTACTTTGGGAGAGGATTGTGGGGCTGCCATACATTATCCGTTTTTGATTATCTAGTCTTCCAGTTCCTTAGGGAAGAGATACTACCTATGGTCCTGGGAGTTTCTTCTTTGTTAAATAGCCATATGACTTCTTATAAGTTAAACAGTTTGTCTCTTAAGTATCTGAGTTAAAATGAGTTGCAATAATCCTTCAGCTCTTTATGATACCCAAGATATTTAGCTGACAATATGCTTCTTAGAGCAAGTCTGCTAGTCTATGGTGAGGCTAGAAATGGGAAAGTTAGAAAAAGTAGTGAGTTTTATAATCACCCTCTAAGAAAGAGCATTACTTCCCTGCTATATCTCACAGTAGTAACAGGAATAAAAGCATAATATGTGATAATAAGAGGTAATAAAAGGCAATTACATACTTATCAGAAAATTCGTTATTATGACTTATCTATCTTTTTGGTTAAAAAATATATCCAGTGTTTCCTAAAGGAGTTCCATAAAAGCTGAATGGGTTAAATTTCTCAAGGTGATTTTCAACAACAAGAAAAGAGATGCCTTTTCAAACTAATGACTATTTCATAGATGCAGAGGAGAGAAATTCAGCATCTATAATTCTCTTTGGTCCAAGAGTAAAGAGATAAGTAGTAATCATGCCTTCAAGGTAGAATTCATAATCAAATCCTTAATTAAACTCAATGTGGAAAGTCCCTAATAAATATAAAAATCTGACTATCAGATTTTCTTGTAAATATTGAATGCTGTGTTCAGTTTCTGCTATCTGAACATCGCTGTGAAAAGAATCAAGCCTTTCCTTTATTTACTGGGTACTTGGGACTATTAGCTTGGTATTTAAATGAGGCAGTAGCCTATATTTTAATAACACACCTTCATATTATCTTATTTTTGCTTTACACATTTTTAACACTTTTCAGGGGAATTTCAATTCATTTCCCCATTTTAAAATTTATATTCATCATATATTAAGTGAATATGCATGGCTGATTCTCTCTTCAAGGAGTTTTTAATCAACTGTCTTCTATTTGTTCAGACCAAAATCTCATTCTTTTTTGATTCCTCCCTCTCTTTCTTTCATACCTCATGTCTATCAGCAAATTCTATCAGCAATACCTTCAAAATATATCTCTCTCACTGCTATGCCTGGACCAAGCCACACCCATTTCTCACCTGAATTATTATATCATAGTAATTTGATATTATGCTGGCCATTTTGCTTCTACCCTTGCCCCATTGCAGTCTATTTTCAGTATGTAGCCAGAGGAATCCTGTTCAACCTAAGTTAGATATGTCACTCCTTTGTTCTAAGCCCTCCAATTGCTTCCCCACTCATTTAGATAAAAGCCAGACTCTCAATAATGGCCTACAAAGTCCTCATGATCTGCAATCCACCACCCCCATCATCTTCTACCTTTATGTCCTTATCTTCTGGTGTTTCTGGAATATGCCAGACATACTCTCAGTTTAGACTGCTCCCTGTCTTAAATGCTCCTTTGCTTTCTTCTCCTATATGAGTTCTGTCCAGAAAAAGTTCAACCATTGTTAATATAATGAGAATGGTTTGCATGACATCACTGTGGCCCAGACACCAAGGACAGTGGACTGGAATGTACTTGCGTGAACAATGACAACTTCACTGCACTAGCCAGTGGTGGTGGTAGATCCTGCTGAGTGAGCATGTGTACTGTGTGACTGTTATATTCAAAATGACTGAGCAAGTAAAGCAAAGAACCTTCATCAAATTTTGTGTTAAGCTTGAACATTAATCTTTGGAAACTATTAGGACGATTCAGAAGCCTGAGGCTGTGGCTAACTAGTGATTGGCAGCTTCATCACAACAATGCACCCACTCATGCATCACATCTTGTGCAGAGGTTTTTTGTTTGTTTGTTTGTTTGTTTGTTTTTTGTAAAACATCAAATCACCCAGGTGACTTAGCGCCCCTACAGCCCAGATTTGGCACCTTTCAACTTCTGGCTTTTCTCAAAACTAAGGAAAGAGAGTTCAGACTGTTGATGAAAGTCAGGAAAATATGATGGGGCAGCTAATGGCGATTGGGAGAACTGTATGAGGTTCCAAGGTGCCTACTTTGAAGGGAACTGAGGCATCGTTGTCCTATGTACAATATTTCTTGTATTTTGTATGTTCTTCAATAAATATCTCTATTTTTCTTAATTTTTTAATTTTATTTTTCATATTACATGGCTGAATCCCATCTGGACAGACCTTGTTTATGTTCATGGCTACATCCCTCACTCCTATAGGTCTGTACTCAAAAGTTCTAAAAGTTCTGTTCTTCATGATGCCATGATACCTTCCCTGGACATAATTATCTAAAATTTCAACCCCCTGCCTGGACATTGCTCTCTTCCTTCTCATTAACATTGTCATCATTTAACATACCATATCATTTATTTATATACCTTATAATGTCTCCCCAACAAGAATCTAAGTTCAATTAGGGCAGAGTTTTTTTGTCTGTATCATAATTGTGTCATTAGTATCTGGAACACTTGAGCAAATGTTTGTTAAATGAATAACAAATGAATAAAAAAATATTTCATATGTGTAGATTAAATTTTATTCAACATGTAGAAGTATTTAAAGTGGTGCAAAGTTATCTGCTGCATTTCTACTGTACTGAGAACAGTGTAAAAAAAAACAACAAAGGATGAATGCTTTTATCCTAGAAAGGTAGTTTGAAATTTCTCAATTAGAACAAAATGTCAGCTTTCTGATACCAAGTATACAGGCTTTAAATCTTGATTAAACATGGAAGGAACCAATTATACCATCTTCTGTAGGTTTGAGAACACTTGAATTTTGGCAAAATGTTTGAAACTTAGATTAGTCTGATTAGACAGGCATTTGCGCCTAACAGTTAAGAGAGGGGCTCCAAAGTGAGCAAACCTGAATATGTATTGCAGTCTAGGGTGCTACGTCTATGGAAGATTAGGAAATTTGGGAAAATTGTTACAGTTACCTGCCTCAATTTTCGTATCTGAAAAGTGAGAATAATTATAGTACCTATTTCATATGGTTTTTGTGAATAGTAAATGAATTGATTCATATCAATCACTTATAGCAATGCATAAATGTAAGAAGGATTTATTAAATTGAAATTAGTATTTTCATCGTAATTATGTTGACTCTATGCCCTGGGAAGACCAGGACGATCAGACAAATCAGGAGACCTGGTGCCCTAGAGACTGGCCAGAGGAGATATTAAATTGGCAATAAATCACTTATCATAGAAACATGGTTGGGGGGTAATTTGAGGAATATTTCACTGTGGAGGGTTCTGAAGCCAGATTTGTTGGATTCTCTGACAGTCATTACAGGCTATTAAAAAAGAGGATGAAGGGAGAGGCATATTCCAAAGATCTCCTCTTAATTTTTACTGAATTTCTGACATTTCAGTAAAATAATAAAGGAGGTGAGGTCAGAGTACAGGCAGCTGGCAGAGAAAGAGAAACTATTTTATCTATGACTGGAAAATGCTATTCAGTAGGAGGAGTGTATAAAATAGTCTCATTAAAAAAACAGAAATTGAGAAACTAAGGAGTAATTTGAAACAAAATAGAAGATAGAGTCAAATATCCAGATGACATGCAAAACTCAGCCATTTGATGTTTCTGAATATCTTGGTGTCTATCATTGTGTAGGTAAAATATCCAGCTGCTTGTCTAAATTTTTCATTTTTCATCCAGATGTTTCCATTCCTTATTGTACATGGATATATTTAATAATATTTATAGTTTAATTAGGCATTTATGAAAGCAATTATGAAGTTTGATTGGATATTCATAGTTTTGAAACTATAAAGAATGGCACAAAATGTTTGTACTGCTATAATAAAATTCTATTTTTATTTTCCAAAGATATACTTGATTTTTCAATAGAAGGAAGAAGTTTAAAAATTCAGTATAACAAATTTCACACATCTGTTCTTCCTGTACAGAATCCTAGAACTGTGAGGCTAAAATGCGCTTTAGGTCACAGACTGGCTGTAAAAGAGGAACAAATCCCTGAGACAAGAGTTTGGGCATAGGATATATGACAACTGCCTTCCTGAAGATTTTGTCAATTAATCCTCTTTCAGGTATTTGTAGTGGTTGTTCAGGATCCATCTTTGTCCTTTTCCCTCAGGTCAATTCTATAAATATTTCAAGGCAGCTCTTCTGTCTCTACTAACTTCTTCCTTTAGGCGATATATCGTTTTATTCTCCTGCTGTTCTTCATATGAACTGGTATTGAAACTCTTCTCTATCCTAACCATAATCCTCTGTATATACATTTGTGTATTTTAATTTTTTTCTGAAAACTATAACATGTAATAAATACAATACTCTCTCTGGAGTCTGACCAGGACAGAGGGCAAGGGGACTATCACTTTTCTGATTCTGAACTCTATAGATATGCATGCAGCCTAATTACTCATACATTCATGAGACCCTGCCCCAAACATGCTGGCCCACTTAAGCTACTTCCAATGGCTTTTACACATAAATAGCCTGTTTTGGCTCATGCTGTGGTTTTTCCTACAATCTCTCAAAGGTTCACAAACCCCAAATGTGCAGCATCTGTTTTTTGTGTGCTCCATACCTCTTGCTAAGTGGCTCCAGGCCTGGCATTAGAGGTAGCTGACCTTAGTTTGCATCTTAGTTTCTCCTGGGCACCTCCAAGCCCAGTACAAATAGCAGCCATCTGCAGATTGCTCTATAGCTCATGTTGGGTGGCCCTGAGAAGGGTATAGGCTGTGGCTAATCTTGGTCTGCACTTCCCAGGAGGCCCCAGAGCCAGCACATCTGGTGGTCAACTTCAGACCATATTGGCACACCACCTGACCACCTCCATGAGCAACACACTCAAAGGATGGGCTAACTGGGCACTAGAGCCTTGTTTATATGAGTTCTACTCTGTGGGGTTGACCTCTGTAAAGCAGCTACTCTGCTATGTTGCTGCCAGACCTCACAGCCCATTGGCTGGGGGGGTAAATCCCTCCCATTGACATGGCAACATTAATCAAGGCTCAACTAAAACAGGACAGTGTACACAATTCATATAGGAGTGCACCTGATTTCCATAATGGCTGCATCAGTCTGCATTCCCATCAACAGTGCACTAGGTTCCCTTTTCTCCACATCCTCGCCAGCACTTATTTATTGATTTGTTAATGATGACCATTCTGACTGGTGTGAGGTAGTGTCTCATTGCGGTTTTAACTAGCATCTCAGCATGGTTGGAACTGGAGACTATTTTGCTTAGTGAAGTAATCCAGGCAGCAAAAGACAAATACCATATAATCTCATCTAATACAGGAAAGTAATGAATAAAACAGGTGAGGAGAATGGAACCAGAGACATGGAAACAAGAAACAAACAGATGGTGATCAAAGGGGTTGGGGGAGGGGAAGAGGTGGGGAAAGAAGAGGCAAGGTTTAGTCAAGGAACTAGTATAAATGATCCATGGACAAGGACAGTGAAGTGAGGATTGACTAAGGGAGAAGGAATGGGGTGGGTGGGGCAGGGGAGAGGAATAGGGGAAAATGGGACAACTGTAATACATTAACAATAAATTAATAAAAAAGAGGAAAGCAGAGCTATAGCTATAGTATATTATTGGAGATGCCTCTCCTTGCTAAGTGAGGAGGGCCTTAGGATCATTCTTTGAATGTAATCTTAATCTCTGGAGGAGATCTGTTTTTATTCAGTGAGGAAAATCTTTGGAATTAAACAGGTTTGGCTGTGGAGTTTACAATTTAAGCACCTTAAGGGTTTTATTTATTGCTAAGAATTAACATCTAATTAATTTGTTAAAATGTCTCAACAACAGTAAACAAAGTAGGTAAAGGAAAAAAAGAAAAAAAAAAATAAAGATTGTTGCCGTGTACAAGAAGTGAAGTTGAATTGTGCTCTGATTAATTAATTAAGGATGGTTCCTGTGGTGAATAATTATGTTCAATAACTGTCAATATAACCTGCAATCAATTATCACTTATAAAGACATCCTATAGCCAACTCAGTTTTACATGCATCCTAATGCAACTGGCACAATAAGAAGCACTAATTTCCATTTCTTTCATAATGTCATTTATTTAATGAATCATATTTTTATGTTCTCATGTTATATCCCACAAGATGCCTTCTTTCCACTTTCAGAAACTGGCTTAAAGTTTGTTTTTTCTCTTTTCTGGAAATCCTACTGTGATTAGTAGCTGTGGTTGGAATTCATCCAACCTGTGGTAGATTGAATTTCTCACAATTCTTCACTTTCCTGTAGTGGTATTACACATCTACACATTTGTCATGACCTCATGGTGAGTGAAGAATATTTTCTTGCCCTTTGACTTTGGGACTATGCCATGTGACTTGCTTTGACCAATGGAATGTTAGCAGAACATGTCATAAGCAGAGACTTGAAGTGTGGTTATGTAGATGGGCTTGTCCTGTTGTGCATCACCAGGTCACTGCTGCCCTTTCAGCTTGGATTCAGAATGAATACACATGGAACAGGACGGAGCCCAAATTGCAGCAAGAAGCCAAATCCAGTGGGATTAACAACCTGAAGCAAAGTTGCTTCCCATGCCCAGTTTAGATGAGCTGAATCCTAGCTGCTCTGAGAACTGTGAGCATGAGAATACCTGTTTTTTGCTGCATGCCCCTAAGTCAGAAAAAAATATAGCAATAGATAACATCACAGCTTTTTCTATCAAGTACTATTTCTTAATTTAGGCATGGCATTCATGTCTACCCTATTCCTTCAGCTTATTAACAAGTTCATCTAATCAGAATTTAGCTGCCCGAAAACCTAATTTATTGGTAATGTAGCTAAGAACACAGAAGAGAGAAAAAGAGATATAATGTCCACACACTAACATTAACACATTTATTCATAGAAGAATTCTTTAGTTATGAACTCAAGTATACTTATTCTCATTTTTCCATTCAACATTTTTGTTAATCTGGTATTCTAATTATGAGAAATTATAAGAAGTAATGTAAAAGTGAGTTAAAGACTATTATATCAGGCACACGAAAGGAAATAAAAGACAGTGTATGGCTTAATAGCAAATGGGAAAACATGGTGAGTACAGTAGTCTGGGATTTTCAGTGCTTCTGTGGGCTCTGAGAGCATCACTGCTTCCCAACATGGCCCTCAAACTGACGCTCATGAAGATGGACACTTTGGAGGCATAAGGTAGCATACTAGTGGGTAGAGGAAATGTGAGACTCATGTGAAATATCTTTTTCAAATTAAAAAAAAAAAGTTTCTGGTAAATAAAAATAGTAGGTCCAGTAAAATCAAAGGGGCTCAGATTTTATTTTTGGTTAATTAAGACCCTTTATCAACATCATTTCACAAAGATTTATTTTAACATTTTCCAAATAGAAGGGCCATAAACTTTCCCAAAGGAGGTCATTTGGCAAACTAGACACTGTCAAATCTATGAACCAGCATTAAAAAACCACTCTTTTAAATAATTTTTCATTTCAAACAAAAAATATATTATGAAATGCAATATTTTGAACATTAAGATAAAAATGAGGCATTTCATGCTTATTCTCTTGAAGACAGGCATCACTTTCTTCTATTTGTGGAAGAAGTTGTGTAAAAACATTTGGACAATGCTGTTCTGTCATTGTTAAATCAAGCTCATGTTAGCCTATTTAAGAAAACAGAGAAGTATATTGTGCCTTTTAGGATATAGCACAAATCTCCATCAAATTACTAAAATAAAACAGATAATGATGCAGTCCCCCACTACCACAAATTATGCAGTCAAGTTTCCCACATTTGGGGAAATTGCAGGGGTCAGCATATCCAGAGTGCAATGGATAAGCCTCGCCCAGGGAAAACCACCTTCGTGATCATGGTGTCTCCCCTGCCAGGCAAGTACAGATGCTTTAAATTTAGAAGCAAATTTTTGCTTACCTAGAAAGGTAACTATGGGATCTCATTTGTTACCCATATAGTCTAGATAGCTGAGTTATTATTGTATATAAATCAAACAAATCTCACCTCTTCCAGGAAACTTTCAGTGAGAAGTAGCACCAAGTTGTTTCACAGTGATTCTTAGAGCCATGGAAACATCAATTTCTCTTCTGGCCAGTGTGGCTCCATTGATTGGAGTGTTGTCCAGTGCACAGAAATGTTGCAGGTTTGATCTCTGGTCAGGGCACATATCTAGATTGCAGGTTCAGTCCCTGGTTGGGGCTGATGTGGAAGGCTACCAATTGATGTTTCTCTTTCATGCCAATGTTTCTCTCTCCTTCTCTTTCCCTCCCTCCCTCTCTTTAACAGCAATGAAAGAAATATCCTTGGATGAGGATTAAAAAAAGAAAAGAAATGTCAGTTTGTGTTCTGGGTTGATCTCAATTTGGAAAGAAGATGGCATGGCCTTCCCCCAAGCATTCCCTATTGGCCTGAAATTTCCACCATTGGTATAGTTACAATGACTTTTACCATGAAGTACCAGGCATGGCAAGCCACAGAGGCCACCAGCATTTCTTACCATGTGCTAGGAAAGATGAGAGACACAGACATGTATTCCTCCTGTCTTGAAGAGTTTATCATGTAGCTGGAGAGATAAAGCAGATATGAGATAGTAAACAAACATATAGATAAACAAATAATAAATATGACAGTAGCTAATTAAGAATTAAACATGTATTATTTTTGTTAGCAGTTGCAGGAAGTTTTAGGAGAGGCTAGCAGAACTTGGGTAATAGGAAGTTCAGGGTCTAATGCCTTGAGAGAGGGTATGATTTTAGGGAGCGGACAGAAGTAAAGAGGTCAGTCCAAAAGGCTGCCATGTTAGGGGTTGATGACTTGAATACCAGGAATCCATTGGGGGCAGGAGAAAATACTTTTGGATAGTTGCGAGTAGTGACAGGGGATCAAGGAAGGGTGTTTGAATTGAAATTAAAGTAAGAGGAAATGAACAGCTTTTGAGTACTGTGATGAGAAAGGTTGATCTGAAGTTAGGCATAACAAGAGAACAATCATTAGTTGTAAAGTGAACCATCTTTTTAAAAAAGTAGATGGATTCTTTAATTTAGGCAACATAAGAATACCCTGAAAAGATGAGATAAAGGATAAGTAAGCTCCAGTCACTGTATGTGTGTGGAAGTAGAAGGAAGAGATTTGAGGGCAGGAGATTTTCCTAAGGATGATAGGATGTTCACAATATCAGTTCACAGTTTGACTTCTGGAATTTTGGGCGGTGTATGTGGTTCACAGCTTTAGGGATCCCGGACAGCCCTGGGTTCTCAGGAAAGCCAAGCTCCCCAGAATATCAGGGGAGATATAATGCTAGGCCTCTTATTTCTAAAAGATAGAGAATCAGCCTGTGTTGGAAAAAACAATGGTTGTTAGGGACAGTCTTATGACATTTATGCCTGTGCTGCTGCAAAAAAGATTCAACTCTGTGATCAGTGTGGATAGCAGAAATGTACGTACTTCTTTTGAGGAATTTCTACATGCTTTAATTTAATCGGATGCAAAGATCAACCCTGTTATGTGGATATTGCTGGTTTCATTAATATAAGAGGAGGTGGATGCTCTGTGAAGGTCATCTGCTATTAAAGGTGAAGCATGGCCTCTATGCTAGTCTCCTCACCACCGATACCTTTCTTCTCCTGCTCTGCTCTCTTTTTCTCATTACCTGGCAAGGCAGATGAACATTTCAGAAGGACCAAATTACTGGAGAAAGTCAAGCTATGCATAAAGAGAAATAGGACTCAAATAATGAAAAATAAAAGCAGCATATACTTACATATTATGTTCATTTATTTATTACTCTTGATCTGTATATAAGAAGTGCTGTTTGAAATTGAAGACCTTTGTACTTAAATATAAGAAACCCTAAAGAAGAGATTTCAATCTTTAATCAAAACTTTTCACACAGACAATACTGTATTTTTCATGCTGTGTTCAGGGGAGATCCAGGAGCAGGGGAAGAAGGTGGAACCTACATGATACTGGACTTCTTGACTCCTTCTCCTGTCCCAGATGCCCTGTTTTGTTTGTTTTTTAAAAGAGTGTTCAATGGCTTAAAAAAAGAGAGCCAATGGCCCAGTCTAGTTCTTTTCTTTTTCCCTGGAATAACTCAACTGGAGTTATTCTGAAAGCAAACCTGTAAGATTAATGTTACAAATGGCACAAAATGGAATATATTATTCTAAAAGTGCATGAAAAGATGACCAAAATATTCAAATAATGACAAAATATACTCACATAACCATTCCATCCAGAGAAAACTGACTCTGGAGGAAAAATAGTCATGCCATCTACAAAAATAATAGACCCTGCTTCAAGACCCTCTGGGTGAATGGGGGAGAAAGCAAATGGCACCGAGTCTGAGTGTTGGTTACACACAGCAAGGATGCAGAGATCAGCTAGAAGCATCATCATTCAGATCTTAATGAGATAGTTTTAGGGATAAAAATAGAGAGTCTGAAGATTTAAAAGCTCTCTCTATATATTCTTTTGTTTCAAATTTTATTCAGTATTTTCAGAAAGAAGGGCAGGGAGGGAGGAAGAATGGGAGAGAAGCATCAGTGAATTGTTGCTTTTCACCTGCCTCCAGCTAGAGACCTGACTGGAGACCTGGCTTGCAACCTGGTTATATGTCCTGACTGGGGAAATCCAACCAGCGACCCTTGGGTTTGCAGGCTGGCATCAATCCACTGAGCCACACCAGCCAGGGCTCGATATATATTCTTGAATTGGCTCTTCAGACTAGTTTTATTATTTTACACTGCCAACCAAAGCTCATCAAAATATTATGGGAATGTTAGTTTCTCCATAGCTTCATTATCTGGGTATTATTATTTTAAAGATTTTTGCCAGCTTCAGGAGTTAAAAAGTCCCATTTGGAGTAGGTATAGCCTTCCTCATTACCTGATGCCATGATTTACAGCCCATCACTGTGAGGGCATGGAATTGTACAGAGCAGGACCCAGTGAAATTGTATTGGTTTGTTCCATCTTGGAGAAGCCTCAGCCAATCCATTGGAAGCAGAGTGTTCCATAGAGGATAGTTCATTTGAATAAATGTTATAGTTATAAATCTATGGCAGTGGAACAATCTGAGATAATTGGAACTTCTGAATACCCAACTACAGTACAATGTTTGAAAAGCTGTAAAAAAGACTTCCTCACAATTTATAGTTGAAGATGGAGACTTTCATAATTCTGCCCCAAAGTGTTCTATTTTAAACATCTTATAGGTAAATAGAAGTAAATGGCATTTATTAAAATTGGATTTGTTCTCAAACCTGTTTCAACTTGAGCAATTGCTGCAATAAAATTTCCTTTAATATCTTTGTTTAACTGCCATTGGTAAAAAAAAGCCTTAAATCTGAAGCTATTTCTAAAATTGAAGATTGAACATAATTGACATTAAGTACCATTAAGCTCATTACTGGTCTTGTAAAGATATTTCTACATTCTCTGGAATGAATATTATCTCAGGGAAAAGAAAGTTCATCTATTATGGGTTTCTTCTATTGAATTCTATTCACTAGTCGATGCCATGTAACATGCTAGTCTCTGAGTACTGGGAAAAAGAGGAACAAACCCAGTCTTCAAGAAGTTTTGTCTAGAAGTGAGTGAAATATCCATATACACAAATAATAATGCATTGTGATAGTGAGACATGTGTAATACAAGGGCTTTGGAAACACAAACGTGAAGTTAATAATTCCACAGCCATAGTAAGGTGGATGGTGTTAGGGAGGGCAGGGAAACTAATAAGAGATTCATTTCAGGTGGGTCTTAATTGATGAACAGGAAGGAAGTTAATTGATAACTGGGCAAGGAAGTTACAAATGGATGGAGTTCTGGAAACGGGGAAATTTAGTGTGTTTAGGTATATGGTCACATGAATGAGGAAGGGCTGGACAGGAGACACAAATGTTCATGCAGTGCCATGAATGTTTATTTGTTCATTGAATATTGAGTCAGGATGTACTTTTACTCAAACTCCTATAGTTGTAGAGTAAGCTTTCACTTCATTGCCCCTGTAAGGGATTAAATTTCCTTCCAAGATGTATGCAAAAGAAAAAGAAAGATTTTTAAAATGAATTTTTAATAGTTATTTCCAATAACTTTATTTGTATTTGATTTTCTAAAAGAAATAGACATTTAGTGTATGGCTTTGTAGAAATGTGATTTTACTGAAATCTATATTTTTATGGAACTATAATCCTTTCTATCAGATCTTTCCTATTCCACAATAAAAAGTCTTTAAAATGAATGACAAGCCAATGGTATAGCATTATTTCTACTAGGGATTCTTAGATATTGTTTGTCAGTGTTTGAATAGTGAAGTTTTGCATGAGAATAGACAAATTGTGGGCTCTTGACAAAAAAGCATATCAGAAAATTATTTTGATGATGAATTTTATAACTTTCATTGTTTATTGGAGTGACACTGGTTAACAAAATAAGTTTTATCTTTGCATATGAGGTTGTGCTGGGTGATTTCTAATGGACCTTTGTCTCTGTTGCTCTTTCCATTCTCTCTCTCCTTTCTCCCTCTCCCTCTCCCTCTCCCTTATGTCTACAGTGTGGTCATAATATCTGGACACATAATAATAATGTATTGCAATATGAATAAATCCTTTATTAACCTATATTTTACAACTTGATGACTAGCATGTAGTGCCAAACTTTCTAATGTCAAATTAGTCAGATATTTTGATATTAAATAAGATGAGATGCTAAAAATTAATTGATTCTATTTAAGTAGGGTTAACTTTGGTAGAACTCTTCATTACTTTAGAGATGTAGTTTAAGCAAAAGTGGATCGTTTTATATCTCTTTCAGAAAGCAGCTATATATGACGCTCTATGTATTTTTATTAGTAATGGGACCATTGAAGCAAATGGACAGTTCATGGTAGATCTTGCTGAAAATGGATACAGAATGGCAGAACAGAAGCTGAGGTGGAGGCCATGATAGATTGATTTCTATGCATGGACAGTCTGTCAGAGTTTGATTCTGCCCTGGCCACATCCTATCTGTACAGAATCGTTCAGCTATACTATATCTGGGTATGGTTTCTTTTGACTGTTCCATACTCCCCCAGCAGTGAACTAAAATACTTTGCATGGTGTATGTGTAGTTTCTTTCACTGTCCTAGGCATTGCTAACTGTGACCCAGTGAGGAGCTGCCAAGGCTGCACACTCCCCTCGTTCTGAATGCCCTTGGGTATAGGCCACCATGAGCTCATCTGGCACCTTTGCAAATTAGAAATACCTTCTTCTAGATGGATGTAGTCCAGAAATCATGATTTAGGGATGGAGCACAGCATGGCTTTGGAGTACCTAGTGCTGAAAATAAACTACATGATTATATATGATGGTCCTGTCTCTACTAGGTGTACCAGGTATCTATCTCCAGGGCACTAAAACTTAAGAGAGAGTTCCATTGCCTACTTTGGCTGAATACCTATACATACTTAGAGATGTCTATATGTAGTTAGTGCACTTACTAATATGTGTACTTAATATACATATAGTGCACTCCTAATACTAATGCTTGATATAGAGGTAGCATTTCCAGTTTGCTAGTTTTATCTAACTTACTTTGCTGAAGTTATGACAAAACTTTGAAATATTCCACCCCATCTGTTTCTGACATTGATAATTCTAAACCATAAAAGAGAGTGTGAATTCAAGGAATATCTTGATCAGTAAAGTGATAATCATGAGTCTATAGAAATTCACTTAGCATCCAATGTCCAGAGGACAAAGAGAGAAAGAAAATATGTTCAGAAAATCATATAACCATATCAAATCCAGGTTGGGTTTACTTATGTTTCATATTTGTTAACTTACTGTGGTAGGGAGAGTAATGGGTCCTCAAAGATTTCTTACCTCTGAAACCTGTGAATATGTTACCATATATATGGCAAAAAAAACCTTTGCAGATGCCATTAAGTTAAGGACCTTGAGATGGGGCACTTACCTCAGATGATCTGAGTAGGCCCAATCTAATTAAATAAATCCTTAAAAGAACCTTTCCTGACTCAGAGGAAAGTCAGAGGGAGCCGTGGCTGTGTAAGAATGGGCAGAGGGCAATGCAATGCTGTTAGCTTTGAAAATGGAGGAATTGGCAAATGAGCCAAGGACTGTGGCTCACTGCCAGGAGCCAGAAAAGGGAAGGGGACATATTCTCCTCAAGATCCTCCAGAAGGGATGCAGCCTTGCTGACACCTTGATTTTAGCCCCTAAGACCCATTTCAGAATGCCGACTTACATAAGATTATAAATTTGAGTTGTCTTAAGCCACTAAGTTTGTTGTAATCTGTTACAGCAGTAATAGAAAGCTAACACATTTTATGTGTATAGTACTAAATTACATATTGTAGGTTTACGTTTTCTTTGGGAGACCTCTCTCAAAGACTATGGCACTGAAGTTTTTTATTTGAACTTCAGAGCATTAAAGGATGCTATCAACAGAATGAAAAGATAACCGATAGAATGGAACAAAATATTTGCCAAACATATTTCAGAAAAGGGATTAATACCCAGAATATATAAAGAACTCCTACAATCACACACACACACAACAACAACGACAACAACAAAGTAAATCTGATTAAAAAATAAACATGAATAGACATCTCTACAAAGACATTTAACTGACCAATGAGCAAATGAAAAGATGCTGAACATCACTTGTCATTAGGGAAATGCAAGACAACCCCACAATGAGATACCACTTCACACCACTGGGATGTCAAGGGGAGACCAAAACAAACAAACAAACCAAAAAAAACCCCTGGAATTTATTTATGAAACATTGTGTATTTATTCTTACATGCTTAAACTTCAGTCACCTTCAAAGTGCTCTCCATTTGATGCAACACACCTATTAACACCTTTTTCCCACTGCTCAAAACAGTTTTTGAACTTGTCAATTTTGTTGCCTTTTAGTGCTTCTGCTGTTCTTTGTTTCACCTCTTCCACATTGGCAAAATGTTTCCCTTTAAGGACATTTTTCATTGGGGGAAACAATCAATCACTTGGGGTGCAATTGGGTGAATAGTAAGGGTGGGACATGGAGGGTTATGCCATTTTTGGTCAAAAACTGCTGACCTGGCTGGTGGTGCAGTGGATAAAGGTGCCGGCCTGTGAACCCAAAGGTCACTGGTTCGATTCCCCAGCCAGGGCACATAACCAGGTTGCAAGCCAGGCCTTCAACCAGGTCCGTGGCTGAAGGCAGGTGAAAGGCAACCTTACATTGATGTCTCTCTCCCTCTCTGCCTCTCTCCCTACCCCTCTCTCTAAAAATAGTAAAATATTTAAAAAAACTGCTGAATACTCAGCAGGTGTGCTTGTAAATCACCCATTATGAAATAGGCAAGCATGTCTTAAAAAAATGAACTGAATTTAAATGAAGCCTCTTAGAACAACATGAGCTGATACACTGTATCAGATAGATTCCTAGAACACTCACTTACCAGGGAAAGCCTGTACTATAAGGGGTCTGCCCTCCAGAAATTAATCCTGTCCCTGTTGTAGTCTAAATAAACAAACAAATTCAGAAAAATCACAAGTGTTGCGAGGATGTGGAGAAAATATAACCCTTGTGAGTTGCTGGTGGAAATGTAAAATAATGATGCAGCCTCTGTAGACAACAGTATGATGCCTTCTCATGAAATTAAACATGGAATTACCATCCATATGACCTAGGAATTTCACTTCTATTATATACCCAAAAGAATTGAAAGCAGGGACTTTGTACACCTATGTTCATAACAATGTTACTCATACTAGCTATAATACAGAAACAATCCTAATGTCCATTGTTAGACAAATGAACAAACAACATGTGGTATATACCTACAATGGAATATTATTCAGCCTTACAGAGGAAAAGAAATCTGACATACACTACAATGTGAATAAATCCTGAAGGCATTATCCTATGTGAAATAAACTAAACATAAAGGACAAAGACTCTGATTCTACTTCTGTGATGTACCTAGAGTAGTCAAATTCATAGAGTCAGAAGTAGAATGGTTTCTTATCAGGGTTTAGGGAAGGAAAAAATGGGGAGTTGTTGTTTAGTGAGTACAGAGTTTCAGTTTGGAAAGATGAAAACATTCTGGAGATGGGTGGTGGTGATGGTTTCACAGCAATGCCACTGAACTGTGTATGTAAAATGGTAAATTTTATGTATATTTCACCATAATCAAATTAATATACTTAAAGTAAAAGGAGAAAAAGTAAGATGGAAAGTATAGCAAGAGATTGTATCTTTGTAGAGCAGTGGTTCTTAAATAGGGGAGATTTTTTTCTTCAAGGAGACATTTGGTAATATCTGGAGTCAAGCTTGGTTGTCACAACAGAAGGGTTGCTACTAGCATTTAGGAATAGGGAGGGCAGGGTTGGGGGGCGGGGAATGCGTTAAACATCCTGGAATGGACAGGACAGCCTCCCACAAGAAAGAATTACCCAGTCCAAAATGTTTGTAGTGCTGAGGGTAAGAAACCATTATTCTAGAGAGAGAGGTATTGGGTAATGTGGTTGGATTGAGTTGGAGGGAAATAATAGAAAGTGTCTTAAGTATTAAGCTAAGAAGTTTAGAGTTCATGCAATAGGTAATATATTTTTTAAGGTAGGAAAAAGGGGATTTAATGGAGATTGAGAAAGATTAATCATGGAAGGATGGATTAAGATTAGATGCAAAGAAAGTTTAAGGGCAGGAGACCAGATAGGCAGTTGTGATTATTCAATATGTTGTGTTTGTGTTATAATACACTGGGTTCTGTGTAGTTGCAAGTGTCAGGCACTGTCCTAAGGACTGCATGTATTAACTCATGTAGCCCTGGTGATACCTACAAGTTAGAATCATCATTCTCATTTCACAGAAGAGGGAATTAGGAACAAAGTAGGTGTCCATGGTCAGTCAAGGATGAAGTTGGGCTTTGAAGCCAGGAAGTCTATTCTTATCTGGTTTTACAGGTTGAACTTTTTTTTTTTTAAATGCCTAGATGCACCTCCCCCCTACCCCCCCTGTCAACTTGGTTTGAAAATTGGTTTTATGGTTAAATAGAAAAAGGGTGTTATCTAGAATTTACTACCTTCTTTCTACATTAGACTAAGTTTGTGGAAGATTGAGAACAGCAATTGGCTTTTTGAGTTTTAGAAAGTTGCTTGGAGGGAAGAATAGAATTAAGAGTGGGTGAATTAAAAATACAGGTTGGAGGAGGTGAATAATCAGAGAACGATCACAATTTCTCACCCACCAGCTCTCAAATTCTGATTCTCCAAAAGCTTCAGCAGGCTGTAGATGCCATTCCACTGACAGGCATCAAACTTGAAACATACCATCTAGGCCAGGATTGTCACTCCACCTCCCACTCCCCAGTAACACTCACTCATCCTGAACACTTCCCACTCAGCAATGCTTTCCCATGAGAAGGAAGGAAACCAGTCAGCCCTGCTGGGATGGCCTTGTGTGAGCTTGTTGAGGGAATGGGTGGGGGTCCTGTGTCACTGAGGAAGGGGAGAGGAGAGAAAAGAGGCTCATCGATTCATTGAGATCACTCATCACACTCATCTGTTTGCCTGCTTTTTGAAATTTGTATTGCTGCTTGCCACAGTTCTGAAGATCTTGGAAAGGCTGAAAAGCTCCTGGCCCAGTTACTATTTGTCACTGAACAGTAAGCCAGCTGTTTTAGACTTGATTCTATTACTGATAAGTTCTGTGATCTTGGACAGCACCACCATATTCCTCATTATTTTACTGTCTGCTTTTCCATGCAACATTTTCTTTTCGTATTCATAACAGGTTGCTGGAGTAGACAAAGCAGGTATTATTAGCATTTTTTTTTTTTTTTTCTGATAAGAGAAACTGAAGTTCCAAAGGGATAAGCCTATTTAGGGTCACCCAGCTTGCAAATGACAAAACTGGGTCATGAATAACTTCAAATCCTTTTGTTTTGTTGTTGTTACTGCTTTTCTTTTCTTTTCTTTTCTTTTATTGTTGTTGTATTACATCCATCCCCTTTTTGCTCCCCTCTGTCCCCCTCCCCACCCACCCATTCCCCCCAAAGTCAATCCCACCTGTTGTCCATGTCCATGGTTCCTTTATACTAGGTTCTTGTCTAAGCTGCTCCCTTTCTTTGCCTCTGCCTCCCCCCTCCCCCCAACCCCGTTCCCCCTGACCACTGAAGGCCTATTCCTTGTATTCATATACTTGGTTCTGTTTTGCTTGTTGCTAGTTTTCCTCATTATTGTCCCATAATGGGTGAGATCATATGATATTTGTCCTTCACTGACTGGCTTATTTCAGTTCCATCCATGTTATTGCAAAGAGTACAAGTTCCTTCTTTCTTTCTGCTATATAGAATTCCATCGCGTAAATGTACCAAAGTTTTTTGATCCAATCATCCACTGATGGGCACTTAGGCTGTTTCCAGCACTTGGCTATTGTAAATAGTGCCGCTATGAACATAGGTGTGCATAGGTTCTTATGAATTGGTGTCTCAGGCTTCTTTGGGTATAGTCCAAGTAGTGGAATTGCTGGATCAAAAGGCAGTTCCATTTTTAGTTTTTTA
>PVIW01002472.1:36425-153440 GCA_004026585.1 Noctilio leporinus | reverse complement strand
ATTTGTTGATTTGCTGATGATTGCCATTCTGACAGGTGTGAGGTGGAATCTTAATGCAGTTTTAATTTGCATCTCTCTGATGACTAGTGATGTTGAGCATTCTTTCATATGCCACTGGGCCCTTTGTATATCTTCCTCAGTGAGTTATCTGTTCAGGTCCTTTGCCCATTTTGTAATTGGGCTGTCTGTCTCCCTGGTGTTAAGTCGCATTAGTTCTTTATATATTTTGGAGATCAGACCCTTGTCTGAGGTATCCTTGGCAATTATGTTTTCCCATACAGTTGGTTCCCTTTGAATTTTGCTGATATTTTCTTTAGCTGAACAGAAACTTTTCAATTTGATATAGTCCCATTTGTTGATTCGTTCTTTGATTTCCTTTGCCCTTGGTGAAGTATCAGTAAACATATTTTTGTGTAGGATATCCAAAAGTTTACTGCCTATATTTTTCTCTAGGACCTTTATGGTGGCACTGCTTATGTTTAAATCTTTTATCCATCTTGAGTTTATTTTGGTGTATGGTGTAAGTTGGTGGTCTAGTTTTATCTTTTTGCATGTTGTTGTCCAGTTCTCCCAACACCATTTGTTGAAGAGACTGTTTTTACTCCATTGGATGTTCCTTCCCCCTTTGTCAAATATGAATTGACCATAGAGTCCTGGGTTAATTTCTGGGCTCTCTATTCTGTTCCAATGATCTATATGTCTATTCTTATCCAGTACCATGCTGTTTTGATGACAGTAGCCTTGTAGTATTGTTCGAAGTCCAGTATTGTGATTCCTCCTACCTTGTTCTTGTTACTGCTTTTCTAACTCTAGGGACATAAGCATCACCTGGAAACTTTATTAAAACACAAACACAGATTCTTGGCATCTACTTCAAGGTATGATCTTTGTATTACTATAAAATAATACTAGTTGTGTCTATTAATATAATGTCTCTATTGCTTAAATTTCTTCCCATGCTAATTTAGTAGGCCTAGGGTGGGATCTGAGAATTCTGTAATTTTAACAACCACCCAGGTTATACTCCTGGTGCTGAACTATGGGCCACTTATGTACCAATGTACCTCTTTGTACCTCACTTTCCTGTTTTGTAAAAGAGAGATGGTAGAAATTAGTTATTTTCGTCTCTAAGAACTACTGATGGGATTGTAGCAGATTAAAAATGGCTACAGGGCTGGGTGAAAAAGGTAAAGGGTTCTTCATTCCTTCTTTGTCAGTTTTGAAATAGTCACAGGGATATAAAGTGCATACAGTATAGGGAATATAGTCAATAATATTGTAATAACTATGTATGGTGTCAGATAGGTACTAGACATATGTGCTGTACACCTGAAACTAATATAATATTGAACATCAACTGTAATTGAAAATATTTTTAAAAAATTCTTTGTTGATACAGAGGCTAAAGATGACTTATTTAATAATATTTTAAAAAGAGAATAAATTTGTGCTGCTTAAAAAAATGTTTGCTAATACTTTGAAGATCTTCCCCTAAAGGAAAAAATCTATTTCCTTGCCTGAATCTTGGCTGGCTTGGTGACTTGCTCTGATAAATTAGATATGGTAAAAGTGACAAGTGACCTCCAAGCAAAACCTCAAATGGCCTTATAGCTTCCACTCCTGCCCTCATAGAATTCTAAAGAAGAGTCTTCACTTGATCACCACGCGAAGAAGCTCAGCCTCGAGCTGGTGGTGATAAAGAGCCAGCTGATAATCCAGACATGAGTGAGGTCAATCAGGATTGTTCCAACAGCTAAATGACACTACATGTGTGAGCCCAAGAGAGCCTATCAGAACTGCTTCATCAACCCATAAAATTGCAAAACATGACAAATTACCATGTTTGGGATGGGTAGTTATGTAACAATAGATAATTCAAATGAAGATATAATGGATAATAATTATGAAAGTATTTAGAAATTATGTATAGTAACACCTTTACATATTTTCTAAGAATAAAACTTTTCATGATAAATAATAAAATTAGCTGTACTAAAAGGTAACAAAGCAGATAATTTAAAATCAAGGTATTATTTACCATGAGGGTGACACATCCTGGGAATATATAACCTAAATCTATACTGGAGAAAATATTAGATAAACTCAAATTGAAGTATACTCTATGAAATAACTAGCTTCTATTTTTTTAAAAAAAATCTTTCATTTTTTGCTTTTAAAAAAATATTTTATTTTATTATTTTTAGGAAGAGGGAAGGGAGAGAGGCAGAGAGGGAGAGAGATATCAATACATGGTTGCCTTTTTCACCTGCCTCCAGCTACAGACCTGGCTGGAGACTTGGCTTGCAACCTGGTTATGTGCCTTGTATGGGGAATCAAACCAGTGACCTTGGGGTTTGCAGGCCAGCACTTTATCCACTGTGCTACTAGCCAGGACACTAGCTTCTATTTTTGAGAAATTAATATGTCATAGAAGATTGAGAAACTGCTCCAGAATAAAGGAGAGTAAAGAGATATGGGGCTTGTGGTCAAGATAGAGGTATAAGTCGACATGATTTATGGTTGCCTCCTTGCTCAACCATAAGAAAGATTACAACTAACATCAAAACAAAAAACACACATTACTTCCAGAAAATTGAACTTTATGAAAGTCCAACAACTAAAGATTTAAAGAAGCTATATTCATCCAGATTTTAGGAGGGTCAGAGACAGAGAGCTGGGTCAGAGAGGACATGGTGTGGTGGTAGCAAGGCAGCAGCAGCTTGCAGAATGGACAGTCCCACATTCATCTGTGGTGGATAAAAATCAGAAAAGACACTTTGGGAGCCAGCAATCCCAGGCCCAGCCAAGATGGTGCAGCCAAGGGTTTCAGTGCCAGAAAAATAAAGCATCATAACTTCTGGCTGTAAAGATGAGTGGGAGTTGGAGCAGCAGAAGAAACTGCCAATCTCTCAGAAGAGTCTGTTTAAAGGGTCCCCAAGATCCTAGATTGTTAACAACCCCACCTACTCTAGGAACTACCACCAGTTACATACAGAAAGAGGGTGAAGTAACTGGAAAGAGGGCAAAAGCCAAGCAAGTCTCTAGCAGCCAGGCCAGGGTCTCTCTGACACCTCCCCCACATACAGAACCACAAAGTGGTGAAGTGGGTTGCCACACCCTGGCAAATAACTAAGGCTCTGCCCATACAACTTAATAGGTACAATAAGATGGGGAATCAAAGCAGCTTTACCTAATATACAGAAACAAACAGGAAGGCTGCCAAATTGAGGAGACAAAAAAAATATGGTCCAAGTAAAAAGAACAGAACAAAACTCCAGAAAAAGTACTAAATGAAACAGAGATAGCCAACCTATCAAATGCAGAGTTCAAAACGTTGGTGATAAGAATGGTCAGAGAACTCACTGAGTACAGCAAAAGCATAAGGAAAGAAATGAAGGCTACACTAAGTGAAATAAAGAAAAAATCCACAGGAACCAACAGTGAAGGGGAGGATGCAAGGGTTCAAATAAATGAGATGAAAAATAAAGAAGAAATCAACTTGCATCCAGAGCAGAATGAAGAAACAAGAATTAAACAAAAAAAAGGGACATCTCCAAAAGTGCCAACATCTGAGTCATAAGGATGCCATAAGGAAAAGAAGAGCAAGAAATTGAAAGCTTATTTGAAAAAAAAAATAATGAAAATAAAACTTTCTTAATTTGGCAAAGGATATAGATATACAAGTTCAGGAAGCACAGAGAGTCCCAAACAAGTTTATCCAAAGAAGATCTCACCAAGACACATAATAATTAAAATGCCAAAGGCTAAAGATAAAGAATCTTAAAAGCAGCAAGAGGAAAGAAGAGAGTTACCTACAATGAAGTTCCCATAAGACTATCAGCTGAATTCATCAGAAGAAACTTTGTAGGCAAGAATGGACTGGTAAGTATTCAAAGTGATGAAAAGCAAGGAACTACAACCTTGATTACTCAATTCAGCAAAGCTATTGTTTAGAAGGGGAAGGCAAATAAAATATTTCCCAGGTAAGGTAAAGCTAAAGGAGTTCATTATCACCAAGCTTTTATTATATGAAACATTAAAGGGACTTAATTAAGAAAAAGAAGATGATCAAAATATCTTCTATTCTATGAATAGTAAAATGATAATGAACCCACAATTATCAACAACTGAATCTAAAAAACAAAAACAAACTAAACAAACTAGAGCAGGAACAGAATCATAGGTATGGAGATCATTTAGAGGGTTATCAGTAGGGAGGGGGAAGGGGGAGAATAAAGGAAAAGGTACAGGGATTAAGAACAGGTAAAAATAGACAGGGGGAATAGTCTAGGAAAGGGAGAATCCAAAGAATTTACATGCATGACACATAGACATGAACTAAGAGAGGGAGGGATTACTGGAGGGAAGATGGGTATGAGGGAAAGGAGGGCAAATGGGGAAAATTGGGACAACTGTAATAGTATAATCAATAAAATTAATTAAAAAAGACACGACAACCAAATGCAATACATAATCCCTAACTGGGTTCTGAATTTAAGGGAAAACACAATGTAACAGACATTATTGGGACATTTAAAAAGGTTGGAATATAGACTGCAGATTAGATAAAAGTCTTATATCAATGTTAATTTCTCTGAACTTGATCATGATACTGTGGTAATGTGAGCCAAATATTCATGGTCTTAGAAAATGTACAAGTAGTTTCTAGATTCTCCCTCAAATTGTTAAAATCTGTCTACATAGGTTCCTATCTGGGAAAGACCTTGGACCACACTCCTCTTTGTTTCCTTCTCCGTGAGCATTAAAATTACCAGCAAGAGTTTAAGGTCATAATCTGGGGAAAGGAGGCTGGTGCAATTCTGGTGTCTAGCACAGCTTAGACAGTCTGATTGGGTGGGGTTGAGGGAGCCTTTTGTTAAACTTATTTCCACTCTATTTTTAAAGAACATGTAGGAAAATGACTTGGCATTGGCTGCCAACAACAGTTCATTTGTACCCAACTAGTAGGATTTTATAAGATCCTCAGCCTGGGGTACCATGTTCAATACATATACAGTAGCAGCTGCTATTATAGGGTGCTTCCTACTTAGGTACTGTGTCAGTCACTTTACCTGCATTTTTTTCTTGAGCCTGTTCCACCACCCTTTGAGGTGTAGGTTTCCAAGTGATTGCCTAAGATCATACAAGTTATAATGAGGGCCTGGGGGTAAGGATAGGAAACTGGTGCCTATGCTTGAACTTGAGGCTCTTGGGGAGGACATTCTTGCCTGTTTCTAGTCAGCATCTCCCCAGAATCCTACTCCCCAAGGTCATGGGATCTGAGGTCCTTAGTAACTATCCTTAATATAAGCCACAAATCTGGCAAATAAAGCTGCCCCTCTTGGTGGCTACTTCTCTTCCCTCTGAGGAAGAAAGTGAGCAAAAAGTAATTAGTAACAGACAGGTCTCCATCCAACCTGGGAACCAATGGGCTCAGAACTTTCACTCCTGGTAAACTGGCTTTCCTTTCATCTTTTGGGTACTTGGAAAAAACCCTTTCGATCAGTGCTTTCTCTTTTCTCTTGGGTTCTTCCACCCCTGTCTGTGGCCTGGCACTTTCCACAGTCACCTAAAAAAACATCGGGCCCAACTGGAAGACAAGACAAGGCCAGAAAGACATTGGACTGACTTGTTATACCCCCAACCTGCCTCCCCACTTCCTTTATCATTAGTACCATACAAGGTGAGGAAGGGGGTAGCTAGAAGGCTGTAGGATAGCCTTGGGGGTTTCAATTTCTGATCACATTATTTCAAATTCAGATGAAAATAAGAGAAAAAAAGACTTTGAAATAGGACAGTGGCCATTCTTGGTGACTAGATGCTTTGCTATAAATCAACAAACAACAAGTGCTGGCAAGGATGTGGAGAAAGGGGAACCCTGTTGCACTCTTGATGGGAATGCTACTCTAGTCTGCTGCCATGTGCTTGGCAATTGTAAATAATGCTGCAATGAGCATAAGGGTGCTTATGTACTTTTGCATTAGTGCTCCCCAGAAGAGGGATTTCTGGGTCAAAAGGCAGATCCATTTTTAATTTTTTGAGGTATCTTCATACTATTTTCTACAGTGGCTATAGCTACAGCCCAAGTGTCCATTAGTAGATGAGTGGATAAAACAACCATGTACACAATGGAACACTACTTAGCTATAAAAAAATAAAAAAGAAAATTTTATTCTTTGTGACAGGATCGATAGACCTGGAAAACATTATGCTAAGTGAAATAAGCCAGTCAGAGAAAGAGACAAATACCATGTGATTTCACTCATATGTGGAATCTAATGAACAAACTGAATTAACAAGCAAAACAGAGACAGAATCATAGGTAAAGAGCAGGATGACAGCTATAGAGGCAGGTTAGGGGGTGGAGGGATTGAGCAAAAATGAAAAAGAACTCGTAAATGTGGACAACAGTGTGGTGATTGCAGGTTGGGGGGTGAGTGGAGGGTATATAAAGAAGATAAATGGTAAGGGAAAAATACAATAAAAAAATTTTTTTACTAACGGAGGTAATAAGTATTGGTAATTATTAGAACTGGGTAATGTATTTATGGGGGTCCATAATAACATCCCTGTTTTTAAGATATATATTAAAATTTTCCAATATAAAGCTTTTATAAGTAATTGAAAAAATAAAAATAGCTCTGGTCCAGATGGTATAAGTAAATATGTTACTTTCGTCCTCCCACAATATCAAAATTCCAAGTAAACTACAGAACAACCATCATTCAGAACAGCCTGAAATTTAACTGAATGGAAATCCTATAAGTAAGGCTATAAAGAAGAAACTACATTGAGACTGATTGGAGAGATGGAGAATGAGAACAAGCTGGTGGTGTTTCAAAATCAGGAGAGATATCTTAGCTTTGAAGGTGCTCCCAGAGGAGCAACGGGTCCCAGCCTCCAAACCCAGGGTTCCAGTGCTGGTGTAACTTGATGGGAACCTTTTTTTCCTTTAATCTGCCCTTTATTTTAAAATTTTCTTTTGGCTCTAACTGACCTCACCCAATACCTTGACTCACCCACATCCCTCTTCCTTGCTTAGTCATTAAGACTTTAGGACAGTGAGGTTCTGGTCAGCATTGAGTAGTCTTAGGAAAAAGGTTTTGGGTATATTGACTATACCAATAGTTTTCAATTAAACTAAAGGCAATATCTTGGCTTCAGTTGTGTTTTAGCTTCAGAAAAGCCAAACAGTCTCAGAAAACAAATCCTTCAAAGTTGGAAAGAACAACTCCATGACTGACATCAGGACGACATGCAATAATCAGTTAACTCCTATCCTAGCACCAAGCAATCAGCAGCAACTACAACACTAACTCCTTTAATCACCATGATTAATTATATTCTTTCTCTAAATAATTCACCCCCTAAAAACCATTGGTGAGCCAGGTCCTTGAGCATCAGCTATCTGTGACTCTGGGCATGATGACATCTCCTTAATAAACCCTTACTTTCTTGGCTGAAAACTCCTGTTCATGTCTTATCGGGCTTTGATGTCTTCAGGCAAATGGAACCCTTTGGTCTGGTAACACCAGGAAGAGAAATTCCAATAACTCCTGGCTGTGAAAACAAGCAAGGGTTGTGACCGAGGGAAACAGAGGGCTACTGGAGTCCTAGATGTTCCCTTTAAAAGGCCCATGCATGGACTTACTCAAACATACTTGTTCTGACCTTCAGCAATGAGGCGGCAGCTTGAAAGATAGGGACATTTGAGGAGGGACTGAATTGCCTGGCTCTGGGTTGAGGGCTGGAGGGCCAGGTTTCTACATAGAAGTACTAGAAAAGGCTACTGTTCCTTTGCTGCATCCTCCCCTCACAGAGCTGTGAGGGCATGATATCTTCTTAGTCTTCATTAACCTGGCTCATGCTGTTTGCCATGCAACCTGGTTGTAGGTGGGCTGAGTCACCTGGGTAATTTGATACTTTTGCCAAAAGACTCTGCATAAGACATGAGGGGTGGGTGCATTTTCATGAAATTTCTGAATTATCCTAATAGTTTCCGCAGAGAAATGTTCAAGCTTAACACAAAATTTGATGCCGATTCATTGCTCTACTTGCTCAGTCATTCTGAATGTGACAGCCACATAGTACACATGCTCATTCAATGGCATCCACTGCTCCCATGACTAGTAAGTACAGTGATGTCGTCATTGTTCACGCATGTGCATTCCAATCCACTTTCCTTGGTTGCCAGGTTACATCAATGTCATGCAAACTGTTCTTGTTATATTAACAATGGCTGGACTTTTACTGGACACACCTTGTATTATAACTTTGGAGTACAACGTAATACACACGCAAAAAAATCCAAGTTCATTTGATTTTAGAAACATACTTACTTTTATTTGAAATGTGTGGATTTTATAGAAAGTGCCTGAAATGAAACAAGTGAAAATATTTTAAAATGTTATTTTTTATTAAAAAATTTTTCTCCACAGAAGTCTAGTATTGATTTAATCAGATAAATCAGATTTTTGTTATAAACATTTTATGTTTGAAATCAGTCATATTTGAAGTGTGTAACAATATGTCATATTGGTCTTGACAAGTGAACTTGAAGAAAAAATTTGCAAGAAAAAACATGTTTTATTCACTCAGAATTTTGAATAACGTTTTAAAGAGTTATTTGAAATGATTAAAACAACTCACTACCTGCTGAAAGTGTTGGGTTATTTGTATTTTGCCTTAAATTTTTTAGCACAATGACATTGATTTTTTTAAAAGATTTTTTAATTTATTATTTTCAGAGAGAAGGGCAGGGAGGGAGGAAAAATGGGAGAGAAACATCAATGTATGGTTGCCTTTCACCTGTTTCCAGCTGGGGATCTAGCTGGAGACCTAGCTTGCAATCTGGTTATGTGTTCTGACTGGGGAATCGAACTAGTGACCTTTGGGTTTGCAAGCCAGCATCAATCCACTGAGTCACCAGACATTGATTTTGATCATTTGTTCACCATTAAGGGTTCTTTGTGAACATTATGCAGTAAAACCATTAACCACACAGATTTCAATTTAAAATGTTAAAATTCATCAAAATAGTTTATGTGCATTTGGTGCATTAAGTAGTTTGGTCATGATCAACCTGTCATGGCTTATCTCCTTGGAAAAGCACTAATTTTCTCCAGTGCTTCAGCTTGTTTGAGTGTCAGGAGCTTGGACTCCAAAGTCCCTTTGAACTCAGCCTTTTATCTTCTAAGTTGTAGTTCTGTTCATTCAACTAAAGTTTGAAAAAATGTTATTTTGGAATAAATTCAATAAATTAGATTCTACAGGCTGGTGGCACAGTGGTTAAGGTGCCAGCCTGTAAACCCCAAGGTCGCTGGTTCGATTCCCCAGCCAGGGCACGTAACCAGGTTGTAAGCCAGGTCTCCAGCCAGGTCCATAGCTGGAGGCAGGTGAAAGGCAACCATACATTGATATCTTTCTCTCTCTCTGCCTCTCTCTCTTCCCCACTCTCTGAAACTAATGAATAAAATATTAAAAAAAAACAGATTCTGATTTCATCCCTTTACATTTTTATGTTATTATTTAGTAATTCTGACTTTGTTATTCATCTAACTCTATCATTAAGTAAATGTGCTAGTGTGGTATGTTTATCAATTAACTAGATAGATGAAACCTTTTTTAAAAAACCAAAATATGTAATAACTGGCCATAATTTATATGCTAGCTGATAGTAAATAAGCAAAAAAAAAAAAGAATAATCAACTCATCTGGCTTCTATAAAAACCATGTAAAAGTGCTTAGTTATCAATATATTAAAAAGGTTAAAATTTTGCATTTAATTTTTATAAATAAGTAAAAATAGAGACCTGTAGCAAGAATTAAGCTGCTTTATGACAATGTTTTATTTATTTATTTATTTATTTATTTATTTATTTATTATGACAATGTTTTGAGCTGAAGATAAACCAGATGAAGAATGAGCCCATTTAAAAATATAATATAATAATACAATGCTTGTATAATACAGTATAACATCATTGCTGTTCTCTGTTTTCTAACTATTTAAGAACACTAGACTTTGATCCTTGCAAAGGATCGGTGCTGAGGCCTACCTACACTTGAGAATGCCCACATATCACCAACATGTACAAAATTAATTTATTATAGAACACATTGTGGAAAACTGCCAATAGTGTCTAATGCTTTACAATAGCATAACAAATGTCATTGTTTCAAGGCCTGAGAATAGTCATTTGTAGCTTGATGCTCCACCTTTGGGCCTATGGATGCCCTTGGTTTATTCTTTCTTCATTTTCTACTAATGATGTCTTTTCAATACAGGCTGGCAGTGTTTTTGCTGGTGTAACACTTATAATGATCTTGTTGGTCTTCTGTGCAATTCATGGGGACCCAAGACATTACACAAGAGGATCTTCAATAAATATTTCCTGGATAACCTTATCTTTATTCCTTACTTCTGCTAAATTAGTTGCTGAATTAATGAGTCTCATGCCTAATGTCTTCAGCAAAGTCTGTTCAGCCATCTGCCTCTATCCTATGGCTTTCTTTTTTTCTCTTTCCACATGGCCTTCTTATAGTCAGTGGATTTAGAACTCACCCTAATCCAGTAATTAACTAATGTAGAGACTGTATTTCCAAATAAGATCATATTCTGAGATTCTGGTTGGACATAAATTATGCGGGGACACTTGTCAACCCAGAGAACCTCAAAAATATTAAATTATCTAAGTATGCACAAAATTATAAGATGCTTATGAATGAAATTAATTCAATTTTCTTAATGAAAAGTAAATTTCACATGTGTAGTCCTCTTCACTTTCCTCTCTTTAGAATACACACACACACACACACATATATATATATCCACACTAATATATGAGGTTTGTCCCAAAAGTATCAAGTCAATGTCAATATAATTAAAACAGTTTGTGCAGCCAATACTTTCAGGACAGATCTTCAAATATGAATATGAATATAAGTATGAATATAAGTATAAATGTAAATATAAATATTTATCCTCTTAGTTGAGTCTATTTTCTTAATCTATTATAGAAAGACCCAACTTGGAAAAAATAGACTAGAGGCAAAAGGTGTTTTTAATTTTTGTGTTTTTTTGTTTCTTTCATTCCTCTCTTATTATTGTTCCCTAACTATCTCTCCTCTCTTCCAAAGTGGTTTCATATTTGTGATTTTCTATCCCCTTTTGAGGATAAAAAGCCTTTTTAAATGGCTTTTTATATTGGGAAAATTCCTAACTTGTAAGTTTGGCCTACCTAAATTAACATTTCCAACCAAGGAAGAAAAAAAAAAAAGGCATTCAAATTAGAAAGGGACAACTAAAACTATTTGTTTTCACAGATGATACAATCACCCATATTGAAAATCTTATGGAGTTGACAAAGAGCTACTAGATCTAATAAGTATATTTAGAAAAGTTGTAGGATACAAAGTCAATATACAAAAAACAATTGCATTTCTATAGACCAGCAGTAAACAATCAGAAATGCAAATTAAAATAAAAACAATACCATATGATAGCATCAAAGATATGAAATGGTTAGGGATAAATTTGACAAAATTTGTACAAGACATGTACACTGAAAACTACAAAGTATATTGAAAGAAACTAATGAAAGCTTAAGTTAGTAGAGAGGTTTATTGTATTCATGGTTCAAAAAACTCAATATTATGATGCTGTTTCTCCACAAATTGAGTATATTTCAATGGAATCAATTAAAATCTAGGAGGCTTTTGCACAGCTGATTTTAAAATTTGTAGGGAAATGAAAAGGACCTAGAATAACCACATACATGCTCACAAAAAGAACAAAGCTGAAGTGTTAACACCAATTGATTTTAAGATTTATTACAAAGTTACATTAATTAAGACCTTGTGCTATTGGTAGAAAGATAGATGTATGGTTCAGTGGAATAGAATATAGTCCACAAATAGGTCCAGATAGGTTGGGTCAAGTGACTCTTAACTAATATGCTAAGGAAATTTAGAGGAAGAGTAATCTTTTCAACAAATGGTGCTAAAATAAACAATTGAATAGTCTATGCAAAAGTTTTACCTTCTATGCTATTCTCACACTACATATAGAAATTAACTCAAAATAGATGATAGACCTAAATGTCAGAGCTAAAACTATAACATTCCTAGATAAAATTATGGAAAAATGGTAGTTAATTTGAGTTTGATAAATATTTTATAAATACTACACACACACACACACACACACATACTATAAAAGAAAATATCAATAAGTTGTACCTCATCAAAATCAAGAACTTTTGCTTTTTGAAACAATGCTAGGAAAACTAAAAGGCAAGTTATTGACTGAAAGAAAAATATTTGCACTTGGCAAGTATTACCCAACAAAAGCTTGTAACTAGAATATGTAAAGAAATTTTACAGCTTAGTTTTATTAAGACAAATAATCCAATTAAAATGGGGAAAAGATTTGAATATATAATTCATTGAAAAAAATATATGAATGGCAATTAAACACATGAAAATATGTTCACCATCTCTAATCAATAGGGAAGAGTAAATTAAAACTATAATAAGCATTCAATGAAGGGGTTAAAATTAATAAGAGACTAACTAACTGTGTGAGGCGTTGACAAGAATCTGGAGTTACTGGAACTCTCATAGAATGTTCATGCTAATGTAAAATGGTATAGCTATTTTTGAAAACAAGTTGTCAAGTTATTAAAAAGTAAAATATACACCTACTATTTGACCCAGCCATTCCACTTGTAGGAATTTACTCAAGAGAAATGAAGGTATATGTCTAATAAAAGCACATGTCTACACAATGACTTGCACATGAACACCTATAGGAGGTTTATCTTTAATGGTCCCAAACTGAAAAACAAAAACAAAAACAAATATCCATCAACATATAAATGGATAAATGTAATAGGCTAAATAATACAATGGGACATTATTGAGAAATAAAAAGGAAGGCACTATTGATACATATAATCATGTGGATTAATCTCAAAATTATTGTGCTAAGTAGAAGCCAGACCAAAAATGAATACATACTGTATGATCCACTCATATACATATATAGATATATGTATAAAATTGGAAACTAAAACCCTGAAAACTAAATACTAATCTAAAACAAGAGAAAATAGATCCATGATGGCCTGGGATGGGGAAGTGTGAGGGAGGTGAAGTGGATTACATAGGTTATAAAGAAAATTTTAGAGTCTAGGAGCAGATTCATGATCTTTTATGATAACATTTCACAGGTATACACATATATCAAAAGTTATGAAATGATACGCCTCAAGTATGTAAAGTTTATTGCATTATAAATTATGACTTACTAAAGCTGAAAAATTACAAAAATGAAAAGAAAAAATAAGAAAAAAATTTAAAACCCAGTAAGAAAAATGTCAACATTTTGTTAAAGATGAGAGCTGAGATGATGTTTGCATTCATGATTTCATACTTGCAAAGCATTTAGAATAGTATAACTTAGAAAGTGTTCAGTACACATAATTATTATACTTACTATGAAAAATATCATCAGCCAATTTTGATCTCAGACACAGACTATCTGAACAAGACTTCAATTCACACATGAGCAGCACAACAGGATAGCTTCCATTTTGTTGGCTTGTGTCCAGAGGCATCCCACATGGTTGCAAGGGTGAACTCCTGACAAGGGGTGGAATTAGGGATGGTGATGGTGCTGTGGCTATCAAGTCTGTTTCTTCAGCCTTCCCAACAATTCTTAAAGTTACCTAATACAGTATACTTTAATATATTAGTTTTCTGCTTAACATAGTGAGAATAGATTCTATTGATTGCAACCAAACACCTTGACCAATATAACTGGTATAATTTTTAAGAAAAAAATTGCAAAAATTAAACATTCCTTTTAGAAAAATTAAACTTGTTTTCTTTATTTGTTTTTGGGAGAGAAGGATTCCTTTTTTTTAAATTTAATTTTATTGTTGTTGTATTACATCCATCCCCTTTTTATTCCCCTCTGTCACCTTCCCCACCCACCCATTCCCCACAAAGTCAATTCCACCTGTTGTCCATGTCCATGTCCATGGTTCGTCCATACTAGGTTCTTGACTCAACTGCTCCTCTTCTAGGATTCTGAATCTATTTACCTAAACATTTTTCATAAAGAGGCCAGAAAGCACTTACACATTCTGCAGTTCATCAACCCCACACTTTTTAAAGTTTTTCATTGTTGTTTTACATAAACATCTTTATTTGAATTAAAGTAGAGACATGGGGTAGCATACTCACAGGATTATTCATGAAGATTCAGAGTTTGCACAGTGTAATAATTTGGGGGAGGGTAATAGAAAAGTGGTAGGGATAGATGAACATAAATGAAAGAATATTAATAACATAAACAACATAAATGACAAATTTTGATACTTTTTATTGCTGTTTTAGAATAACATTGGATGTGATGGGCCTGTTGAGCACCACATACTAATTTTTATGCAAATGAGTTTTCATTTGATTAGGAATTTTTGCTTAAAGAGGTAACATGATTTTCGTCTCAAATTATCATTTTAAGGATGATGCCTCAAGCTAATAAGTACACATAGGAGAAGGTAGAGCCATGTGTACATATAGAAAAGTAACCATGACAAGTTTATAAAGAATTGAAAAAGATAGAGTAATGTTGATAGTATAATTCCATTTGTGTGTATGTGATTATATAATAGGGTATTACTTATTCATTAGAGAAGTTGAACCAGAGAGACTTTGGACTTTGGCATATATCACACAGTGTAAGTAAGACAGGGATGAGATACTGAAAACAGAAAAATTGGATACAAGTTTTTATGGTAGAAAGTGATAAGCTTTCTCACAATCTTCTGCTACTAAGCTCCAATAATGCTGGTTGCCAGGTGTATAGGGGCCTGTCTGGAGAAAGTCCAACCATTGTTAATGTAATGAGAATGTTTTGTAATACTTATATAACCTGGCAGCCAGGGAGAGTGGACTGGAATGCATATGCATGAACAATGATGACTTCACTGTACTAGTCATTGGGGCCATAGATATAATTGAGTGAACATGTGTACTGTGGCCATTGCATTAAAAAATGACTGAGTAGAGCAATGAATCTGCACCAAATTTTGTGTTAAGCTTGAATATTCCTCCATGGGAACTCTTCAGATGATCCAGAAGGCTGCAGCTTTGGGCAACTGGTAATTGGCAGCTTCATTATGACAAACAATGTGCCCATTCATGCATCAGATCTTATGCAGAGGGTATTTGTGTGTGTGTGTGTGTGTGTGTGTGAAACATCTAATTACTGAGGTGATTCAACTTAAGCACCCCCAACTCCCTACAGCCCAGATTCGGTGTCCTGAGACTTTTGGCTTTTTCCAAACCTAAAATCACCTTTGAAAGGGAAGAGATTTCAGACCATTGATGAGGTTCAGGAAAATACCATGGGGCAGCTGATGGCAATTAGAACTGTATTAGGTCCCCAGGTGCCTACTTTGAAGGGGACTAGGTGTTATTGTCCTCTGTATAATGTTTCCTGTGTCCTGTATGTTCTTTAACAAATATATCTTTTTCATATTCCATGGCTTGGTACTTTCAGGACAGACCCTCATATATGCCAGAAAGAAGATTATAGACCAGCTCCTGAGAAAAGACCTATGGTTATTGATATCTGAGGAGTTTCCTAAATAAAGGTATGGATTTGTGATTAATTACCAAAGAGAAAGTATATTGATCAACAGGGCTTATAGTCAGCTTTTTATTGTTTCACTCTTAAATATCTTAAGATAGATTGCATGACATTGAGGAAAGCCTTCAACAGAGACCTAACCAACCTAACTCACTCACTCACTCATTTACAAACTCAGGAACTCAGGAAAAGGGGAATTAAAAATAAGGAATCAAGAAAATAGAAAACAAAACGTTTGTAATATCTTATGATAGACAAGATTCATAAAACCAGGACAGGATACTTAAAAAGAGCAATCAGAAAAGATAAGTTCAAAAACAGAAAACAGATGAAATAGTAGGTAAAAATGGCAAAAGAACAAGAAAGTTTTCCAAATTGAAGGTCCTAAGTCTAAAAATGGGAAATTGCCTGAGTGTCCAGCAAGACTGACATGAAAGGATATCATCCTGAAATTTCAAACACTAGGAATAAAGAAAAGATTCTAAATGCTTCAAAGAATAAAAAAATATCATATAAAAGGGTCAGTGTGAGAATAGTATCTGACTTTTAGGCAGCAACACTGGATGGTAGAAAACAATAGAGAAAAAAATTCAAAATTCTGAGGAAATATTATTTCAAACTAGATTCATTCATTTAGCCAAATGATCAGTTAAGGGGAAAGAAGCAATAAAGAATTTAATGGAATGCAAATTCTCAAAAAGCTTAGTTCCATTTATCCTTTCCCAGGAAGCTATGGTAGATGTGTTTATGTACAAGAGAGGAATGAACCAGAGGAATATATGTGTTTTAGGAAATATATGGGATATATGAAACCAACTATGGGAGAGAGCTGAAGGGAATCCCTCAAAAGGTATTGAAGGGGAAATCTCATATGAATGCTGAGAGCCATTAGTACAGATCAGAGCAGGAGAGTCAAAAGTTCGAGCAGATATGTCTTCATTAAACAAAATTAATTTGATCACTTGAATATGTGGGGAATGTTGATGAAAGGGATTTTACATCTCCATTAAAGGGTTTGGAAAAAATAAGAAAAATGACACAGAAGGTCACACTACTAAGAAAGTAAGTCAAAGCAGACAAATCCAAGAAGGAGAAATAAATAAGAGCCACCTAAAATTGGGAGAAAAAGAAATAAACCCTCAGCAAAAGGAAAGGAGGAATCCCCAGGAAGAGTGCAAAATTAAATAGAGGCAAGCACACTATTAGATATGGAATTCAAAATAATGATAATAGAGAAGCTCAATGAGCTCAACGAATTCAAAGAAAACTACAAACGACTTGAGGGGAACTATAAAAAACTCCAGGGGAATGACAAAGAACTCCAAGGAAGTTACAAGGTACTTACTGAGAACTATACCAGGATTGAAAAGGACATAGAAACCATCAACAAGAACGAGGAGGAAATGAAGAATACAATTTCTGAGTTGAAGAACACAGTAGAAGAAAACAAAAGCAGGCTAGAGAAAGCAGAGGATCGGATCAGCGAGCTGGAGGTCAACGTAGAAAAAAAATTCCCAGGCAGTGCAACAAAATGAAAAAAGACTGAAAAAAAAATGAAGAGGTTTTAAGAGAGCTGCAGGACAATGTGTAATAACATCCATGTCTCCAGAAGGAGAAGAAGAGGGGCAAGGGATAGAAAACCTATTTGAAAAAATAATGACAGAAAAGTTTCCTAATTTGAGGAGAAAAAAAGTCATGCAAGTTCAGGGAGCACAGAGGGTCCCAATGAAGATGAACCCAAACAGGTCCACTGCAAGACATATGATCATTAAAATGGCAAATTCCAAAGACAAGGAGAGAATCCTAAAAGCAGCAAGAGAGAAACAGCTAATAACATACAAGGGGGCTCCAATAAGATTATTAGCTGATTTCTCAACAGAAACACTACAAGCCAGAAGGAAATGGCAAAAAAATATTTCAAGCAATGAAAAACAAAGTCCTGCAACCAAGAATACTCTACCCAGCAAGGTTCTCATTTCAAATAGAAGGTGAAATAAGCAGTTTCCCAGACAAAAAAAGTCTAAAACAATACATCGCCACCAAACCAGCATTGCAAGAGATGCTAAAGGGCCTGCTTTATGAAGATGAAGAAACAGAGAGACAGACAATAACACAAGTACAAAGGGAAAATAGATAATGAATAAGTACCTATCAATAATAACTTTAAAGATCAATGGATTAAATGCAGCAATCAAAAGACATAGGGTAGCTGAATGGATAAGAACCAACTTTAACTTATGAATGCTTTAAAATTATCTTGTTATAAATATATTTTACTAAATAAGGTATAATTTTGTATATTGCATGTATCTGCATTACTGCAGGTTACGTTTTCTTAGATTGGAATTATTTCACAATATGGGGAAAATCATGTTACTTGCAATAACTCAGAAAAATCAAATGCAGTTAAGGAAGAAGAAAAAAAGTAAGAAATTGTGGATGTATATTACATGGAATTCATGCTATCTTTCTTATTCACTGTTACAAAATACGTGCTCATTTGTGGGTGTGTATATATAACAAAATATATAGATTTTGTTAACAATTTGTGTTTTAAATAACCAACTGGTTGTTGGTGTGTTGTAAAATCAGTCAATCTTTAGGTTAGAAAAGATGCTGAGAATGAAGACCAATTTGGATGGAAGTTGCAAACTAATAAACTATATGATTTATGTACATAGGCAATATATAGTCTCCTATTATGTAAATTAGATGAGATTCCTCTCAAATAGATTGTGGAAATACACATCTCCAGTAACAAAGGTCCCCAAACTGGGAATGCTTGGAGAAAAATTATTGCTATAGTAAACTTTATTATTGAAATATGAACATACCTAATCTCTGCCTCAACAGACTTTTAAATAGTTCAGTTGTTAGTTTAGAATCATATAGGAGGTCAACCACAAGTTTAAAAAATAGCTAGAACACTATTCTACAAAATTATTTAAATCCTAGGGATTTTTATTTTTTACCTCAACTTAGCAGACATAATAATTTCTACTCTGGGGACCAGACATAATAATTGCAAATGCCATTATTTCTGAAGGCTTCAACTTGTAAACCACATGTAGAGGAAAAACAGAGGATATTGAAAGAAGTAAGACCTGTGCACAGCCAAAAAACAAAAACCAATCTACTATTTAAGATGGAAAACTCCAAAAAGAATGAGTTGTAGTTCCAGTAGCTTAAAATAAAGTTGAGTTGTATTGGAGGAGGGAGGATCTGACTCAAAATCCAAATTCATTTTTACTGTGGGTTTGGCACAGTCTCTAGGACAATTTTCACTAAAGTGAGTTCTGCAATACAACATTTCTTTGATATATTTCACAAAAATAGCAGTCTAGAGGAAAATAAATATTAAAGAAGAAAAAACTGCTTAATTTGCTACAATATGTCTAAAATACTATCATTTAACATGTAATAATTGTATAAGCTATTGGCATATTTTAAATTTTTTGTATTAACTCTTCAAAATCCTGTATGTACCTTAAATATGTATGTGTGTAAATGTATTTTTGCATGTGTTTGGTAATATAGCAATTCATATTAAAAAATAAGAAAAGTGTACATAGAGAACAAAGAAAATAAGCAAAAAATGCAATTATCAACTCCAGGAAATAAATAACAAACTGATCTTTATTAGAAAGGAAAGTAATCATAATTTTCTACTCAATTCATCATAACCTCTGAATAGAAGACACAACCCAGATCTGTTAGAAAGTTTGCTTTCTTTCAGCCCAAGAGCTGACACTGCCACAGATCCCAACAGGTGAACCTCCTGTCCTCTCTCAGTAGCTGATAGTCAAGAGTCCTGATTAACTAGACATTATTATGAGTCAGCTAATATTTGAATTTCAGCATTTTAGGTGTATCAGTGTATGATATATGAAAGTATGGGTCATATGCAAGATGATTACTGTCTGAAAGTTGAGGATGGTGTGTAAAAATAATACCAGCATTGATTGAGCTATTATTGCATGCCAAGTGCTTTCCTTGGTATTTCTCTGAAGATAAATCTTATCTATTATCAACTCTATTTTACAGATGAATAAATTTAGGTTTTAAGAGGCTTGCCAATTTTTTCAGAGTGATAGGGCTGGAATTAGAATGCGAGCCATGTAGTTTCAGGGCTTGTGCTCCTGACTACTCTTCTTTTCAGCCTCAATACGTAGTTCAAGAAATGCTGAAGGGAACAGAAACTTGAGATATTAGAATGAAAGTCTGTTCCTCATTGGAGGTGGTGATATAATGAAGTAGAATATAGGCAAAAGAGCCAGAGTCAGGGGGGATAGGAGGCTGACACATCAGTACAATCATAAAAATTGAGATTTGATGTAATTTCATTAATGATTCATTTTAGCTTAGAGAGATGTTGATAAACTTTCTACTGGTGAGGGCAAGAACATTGGCATCAAAATGGATCTTCTCAGGCTCTCATTTTACCTCTTTCATATATTTTTACTAACATTTCTTTCACTTCTCATTCCTTTTAATCACCAAGCTTCATATTGTAAGCAACAAACCCAGGCCTGGCTTCTCTTGTTTGAACTTTTCCTTTACTTGTATTTGCCCCAGGGAATCTTGGCAACCAGGCAAGGTGATGGCAACTTGGAGGCAAAGAGGACCTAGTTCTCCCTCCCACCTCAGCCTCATTAAATACGGTGCCATTCCTACCAAGAGGGCTGGGGGAGGAAGCTATGTGGGCAGAAGACACAGCTTCCAAATGTTCTTGTAAATATTCATAAAAACATGTTAGCATTGCTAAACCCACATCAAATGATACTCATTCGTTCTTCTACACCCTGCATCTTTTTGCTGTTAATCCTTTTGTCTGCCTTGAATTTCTTCCCACAATTGTTTCTCCCCCGCCCTTGTGTTTTTGAATTGCTGCCAATGACTCTAGCCTTTGCAGCTCTTCATGCCAGTATGTGGTACCCTTTTGAAAGCCCTTAGTCCTCTGCTGCCAGCAGGGGATGTGAGTGACACACACCATCCTAGAGATGTTGCTTCTTCTCATCTCGAATCCTTGTTCTTGGGGAACACAATGATTCTGCCCAGAAACTGATGGGGATTTCTGAACAACCTGGCACATCTGAAACATTTTCTGATTCATTGACTTGGCATATACTGCTAGATCAGCACTGGCCCTGTTCCACACAGCCTGTCACCAACAGTGGGTGTTGCTGTAAGCACTAGTTTTGATTGTGGCAAGATGGGCTCTGTGACTCTCTTCTTGTTCTGTTGAGTTCAGAAAAGGCATCTGGTCTCCATTCACATTACATTTGACAAGAATCCAAAACCTAAATGAATGTTGCTAATAAAGAACTGTAAGGAAAAAACATGTTGAGAACTACTGAGTGTATTCAACACATATCAAGCTTTGGAGCAGGGGTTGAGGAGAGAAGAGTGAATGTGTCAGGTTGAATTACCAATTGGAGGGTAAGAGCTCTGTGCTCTGATTCTGGCTGTGTCCATGAACTGTGCCTCAGGTTGCCTTCTTTAAATTAAGAGTTCTCAAAAAGTGCTTTATGATACAGAAGAGACTGCATGTTATCTTGAATATGTTTAACTCTGCTGCTGTTGCCAACTAAGTTTCAAATGAGTTAGTATTAATTGAACAACCACCCTGTGCCTAAGCCAATGGCTGCCAACGGGCAGCTTTAGCTCCTTTATAATCTTCACTGGCTCCCTCTCTGCAAATTCTTTGATCTGGATAATCTGCATGTCCTCTACTTTTTGTATAAGTACTTCCAAAGTCATTCTATTCTTATTTCCCCTTTATCTTTCACGGGCATATCTCTTGCATTTCAAACTCTGCTGTGTAAATCTAATCGACACAGGAGAGTTTATTTCTAAATGAAACTGATAGAGTGGATTGAAAAATGTTAATAATTGTGAACCTAAATCAAACTAATTATCAATAAAGCCTCCATTGAACAATGGTCTTTTTCCTGGGGTAGCTTTTAAATATGAACTGTCTGTAAAATAGGTAACTGAATAATGAAACTTTTAAAAGAATATCTTAAGTTTAAGGATAATTACATTATTATAGTTATAATTCTTTTAAATAGCATTTAGCTACAATAAATAATCTGGATCAATTTAGATTATCCTGATAAAATCACATTGAATATGAAACATGGCCTGGCTTCATGTTATCTAAGATGGAGGGCATATGCATCGCTCATTAAAAAGTGATATCACAAATAAGAAGCAAATGTTTCCATTGCATATTTTTAACTGCTTTGTCCAGAGAAAAATTTTGCAGAAATATGATGCAGGGTATCTATATGTTAAATTGTAGCTTTAGCCCTTGACTATGAGACCATAACCTGGTTAGTTAAAAGACTGGGAAAACTAAATAAAAATTATAAATAATCAAATGTTGTTCCTGGTGGGTTATTTTTATGATAGATAACCATGTCTAAAGCTTATCTGCTCCCCAGGTAAACCACTGAGCCAGGAATTCAGAAATATAGTTTTGTCAAGCAAACATGTGGTATATATGTAGTCTTGATGGAATATACAATAGAGTAATAGCCAATTTTAATTTGTTGGAAGTAGAAGACAGCCCTTTTTGAAGATGGTCAGGTCTGTGCTTGGATCTAGCCAAGTATGACCATATCTGAATAAGCAAGGATTGGGACACAACATTCAGAACAGTCTTCAACTACCTCCGTACATAAAAAAAAGTAGAGAAGTTGGCAAAGCATATTGGCTGACTTAGAAGGGAAGATGGTGATGAGTGCGGTCACATGTGTCAAGTTCTAGGTATTGGTGGAGCAGTCAAGTAGCAAAGACTTTGAAGTCAGATAGAAGGGCGATATTACAGAATTGAGGGGTTAATTTAGAATGTAGCTGCTGAAATAATAAAAGCTCCTAAAGAAGAAATGTACACAGAACAGAGAAGGGATCCTAGATCTAAAACTTGTAGGACCCTTGTGATTACAAGTTAGGAAGATAAGTTGACAGGAATGTGGACACAAGTCAAGGAAGATAGGAATTAAAAAATAAATACAGATAATTTGTTCAATCATTCAGCCTTTAAATCAATAGAGTACTTATTTATATCTGACCCTGTGCCAGGAGTTGGAGATACGTGGAACAGAAAACCAAACAGTATTATTTTATAAGATGATATTTACTATTATTTTGGAGGTACTCACTAATTGCATGGAACCTTTGGGGAAGTCTCCTTCAATTGCCAATTCTCTTCCAACTACTAAATACTCTCCTTCAGTCATAGCCGTATTTCTCTATTTGTTTTTTCCATTTCTTTAACTTTTAATCCTCAATTTACTCCAGGCTGGCTTTTGCCACAACCTTATCATTAAAATTGCTTTAAAGATAAAATTCCAAAATAATTTTCAAGTCCATATTTTCTTGATTTATTGGTAGAATTTGATACTCTTAATCATTCCTTTCTTTTAAAAATACTTGCTTTAAATTTTGAAAGTTCTAAAAACACTACTTGCTTTAACTATCCAAGGCAACACATTCTCTCCACTCTATTGGTGAGCCCTTTGAACACCTCTGTTCTACTGATACCTTAAACATTGGGGGACCCTGGAGCTCTCTCCTCTTATTATCTGTATCTGAGTTAGTTTCTCACACTATTCATCACACTTCACTGTTATTTCATTGTATTTCCTGCCTTTGTAAAGATTGTGAGGTCAAGATTATATCACCACTTTATTTTCAGTGCTAGCATTATACATAACATGAAGTTTGTGCTTAACAAATGTTAGTTGAGTGAATGAATAATTGATCGAGTCTGTGAACCTGTCACAGAAAGGTTACATTTGAGTTGAAGCTTAAATAGAAAGTAGGGGTATCAAGAAACAACTAGAGACTAAAAAAATGATAAGTGATTGGGAGGCATTTGTGGATTTGAGCAGATGAAAAGTATATTGAGATTTAAATGTTAGATCACTCCAGTGGCAGCTTGGAGATAGATTAGGGAGGGGATTCAGGGCAACTGATACCAGAACGGTCTTAGCTACATTGATGAAGGAAAAGGGGATAAATGGTTCAAGGCATAATTAGGAGGTTGAACCAGCAAACTTTAAAGAGGGGTTAGTTACAGGGGAAGAAAAGAGAAGACTCTTGGATACCTTGGATTCCTTCACCAGCATAGGAAGCATAGAAAAGAAATTGGTAGAAAAGGTTAGTTTTGAACCAAATGAGTTTTAGGTTCTAAGTTTTCCATTATGTGTGCAGATGTTAGATTCATGTTTTAAATTTTAGGAGTTCAGGAACCATGCCAGTTTAATTATATAGTTCATCCTATGATTATTAATGTTGGTGGTTGATAATTCATTTGATGGTATTGATGGATTACCACACATTGTCAATACTGTTCCATCTAGGGCACCCATTTCTACAAAGCCCATATATTTGTTTACTCACCTGTGTGGGCTTTATGACTAGGTTGCCCTTTAAATGAACAGCATTTTTGCAGATGCTGTTTCAAAATTGATTAGTTCTCTGACCCGCCTACTGAACTCAAGCAACGTATTGAAGAAGCAGAATAAGATGTGGATTATAGGGTTTCAGATAACACCAAGTCCCTAGTGAAAGGTATGTTATTTCATTGCTTTGTTCTGCTTCCGGAAAAGTGTAGCTGTGTTTTCTTTTCTCCAATTGTATAGGTCACAGCAATTTTTTTTTCCACTGGGAATTACAAGTTATACAGAAGATTTCCAGAGCAGAATCATAATTTCACACAAATGCTAAATACAACTAATCAGGGCTGGAAGGTATACAGAGGGTAATGAGTAGGTTATATATGGGTCAGTACTAAGGTCATTTATGAGATACTACAAGAAAAACAGACCTTTTGCTTTTCTGTAGGGAAATAATGAAATGTATTCATTTTGTGCTTTGGAGTGTACTCATATACTTTAAAATGGGCTAAACACAGTTTTGATCATTTCATATGTATACATATCCATGTAGGTAAGATGATTTTTTAAAATTATTATTTCCAGAGAGAGGGGAAAGGAGAGAGGCAGAAAGGAAGAGAAGAACCAATGTACGGTTGCCTTTCACCTGCCTCCAGCCATAGACCTGGCTGGAGATCTAGCTTGCGACCTGGTTATATGCCCCGGCTGGGGAATCAAACCAGTGACCTTTGGGTTTGCTGGCCGGTGCCTTATCCACTGTGCTACCAGCCAGGGCTGGTAAGATGATTTTAAAGAGCAAACTTAAACAATGTACTGCTTTTGTATAGCAGTATTCAAATTGGTAACACAAAATGGTGTAAATTTGTCCAATATATTATAACTAGAGCTGGAGCTGACAAAAGGGGAGTCTCCTTCTTAATATAGTTTCTGGTACTAAAGAGTTATTCATCTGGTAGTCTTAAAGTCTTCACTTTACAACTATTACTAATGAATTAATGATAGTAGAACATGTTTATAGTGGGTCTTAGTTCCCATGGCTTGTGTGAGTTTTTAAGGCTCTCCTAATATGAACACCAAATAAAATAATATTAATTCAAAGTGTAAATATAGAATAGATATTTAAGTTATCGAATAAATGAATTGCAGGAGTGGATTAAAGACAAACGTCAAAAATCTCTTCACATGCTCATACAAGTTGATCTCATCTGTACCCATGGTTTCAACCACCATTGTCATGGAACCAGGTTTCTCCCCATTTCCTTTCTCCAAGTCAGACCTACTCTCTTAAACTCCAGATCCACAAATCCAATTGCCTTCTACATCAATTTATGTCTAAGTCCTTACCACTGTCTTTACCTATGTTTCAATGTATTTGCACTATTCCAATCTTTGCCTCCTTTCAACTTTATTTTTGGCCAAGGAGAAGCTCTGGGCCCATGATCTCTGTTCCTTTGCTCTCAGCCTTCTCAGGACTCTCGGGTCACCATTTGTAGCCATTCTTTTTATCACTTCTCTATTGCCTCATTCCTCGTAATGTAAAAACATGTCCAAGTTTCCCTGATGTTAAATAAACAAAAACCACTCCTCAGATGCAACAAGGCCAAGCAGAACTTACCATTTCTCTACACCATCTGTGGTTAACTATTTTTTATGTCCTTCAAAATTCAGCTCAAATTGAACTCCCCAACCCTGCTCCTATTCTGTGCAATCATGTGATCTTGAATATTGGTCTATAAACACTCCACACATCACAGTCAACCATTTGTTTGCCTGTGTTTTCATTAGAATGTGAGATTCTTGAGTATTATCAGCAGTTAATTAGTTAAGTAGTGAGTATAAACATCAAAACAATCTCAGGTCTGGACACTAGTTATTTTTGAAAAGTTCTATTCTTAGCTCTTATTTTGTCAGAAACAAAATTTAATCAATCGTGTTTCTTTATATCCTGTCCCCCACCCTAGAGAGCTACGTGTAGATTCCAGGCAGGTTATAAAGTACTGATGAAAGTGGGGGTGGGACATGGATAATGTTTGGTTCCGAGTTATCTGGGCTGCATCCATTTCTGCCTGGTCTCAATTTGCTGTACCTTCAAATAGCTACACCCTCTTGATCCAAACTACACACACTCTGACTTAGATTTCTGTCAACTTCAGTGTTTAAATCAAACTAATTTTGACCTCTGCTTTCAAGTCTGTCGGCATAAACTTTTATACTTCAAGTTTTTCAAGGATTAAGGTTTTGAAACCCCAAATCCTGATGCTCTCTAGTGTGAAAAAAATAGAATACTGAATTAAAAAGTAGCTTCCATAATAAAAAGGTTAATTGACTTTATATAAGTGAAGATTCAATAAAATCACAAAAGGGAGCTCTGACTGTGTGGCTTAATAGATTGAGCACCAGCCTGTGAACCAGAAGGTTGCAGGTTTGATCCCCAGTCAGGACACATGCCTGAGCTGTGGGCCAGATCCCCAGTTGGGGTTGTGTGAGAGGCAACCAAGGGAAGTTTCTCTCTTTCTCCCTCCCTTCCCATCTCTCTAAAAATAAATAAGTATAATCTTTTTTTAAAAAATTACAAAAGGAAAATGAAAATAAAGGTAAGAACTTGATCAACGTGTAGCCCCCAAACCTAATGCATTAGAAATATATAAAACCATGTGAAGGTTCAAAGGCCATGCTTTAGCTTAAATAATAGTATACTGGTTTTCTAGCAAAAGCTTTTCCTATACCCTTACAAGCTTACTTTGCTTATGATAAGCTTTTCCCCAATTTTATTTACTTACAAAGCAGTTTATTTCCATTTTTAAGTCTCTTAGACTCATCTTTATCTCTCTGTATGATCAACCCATAGCTTGCCAAGCCAGGTCCTATAGCAGCCAAGAATCAAAGTGCCTGGTCTTTTTTCATGATTGCATTGAATCCCTGGATAGCTATGTACTTTACTCCAGGAGGAGATTGTTTATACCTGGCTCTCATCCTTAGTTTGCATTATAACAGAAAATTATGCATTCTTGAGTTGAACCAGCTCACAAAATAACAAATGAGTAATGATACTTGGCTCTTATTTTCTTTTTTTAATTTTAAAGGACATAATATGTGTTAACTCAGAGAATGTCAATTTGCTGATTCAAATCTGGCCATGTGGTTGCATCCAGTTGCCCTTTATAACTCCACTTTTTGTATATTTCAAATTTCTTTCACATTCCAAATAGCATAAATGAATTCAGGTTCAAGGCCAAAATTGAGATTTCTGCCTGGATTCTTGTTGAAAACTACTCCACTCACTCTTGGAATAAGCTTCTATAGGCCATGACCTTTTTTATCCCCATACTCCAGAGCCTTAAAATCTGGGGCATGTGGGATCCCTACATATTACAAATTATATCCCTACATATTACAAATGCATGTATTTTTATTAAGTTTCAAAAATGAGTTCCTAATATTATCCTTTGTCAATCATCTACTTATTATTTATTAGATTTCTATAGCACATTTTCTCCAAAGAGCTCAATGTATTTTAAACACCTGTTACAATGCACTTTAAATAGGTGTTACCAATTTTGGCATTATATGTGAAAAATGCTGCTAAAATTATGAATTCAAACTGTAAATTATTAAAAGAATAAAAGGAAATTTCAGCACCACTTAAAAATTGTGTGTGTATTTTTAAAAGGCTGTTAGCTCTGTCAGAACCTCTCTCTTAAAGGATTGCAGAGTGAGCTTTGAAACAGTGAACGCTACCTATAAATATAGGCACTTAACTGGTATTTGAAATGTTATGCAGTTTTTTTTCCCAAAGGATCTGATGTTTCCTTTGATTCTGGAAGTACAACAACAGCCCTTTCTGTCTAAATGTCAAATGACAGGTCCAACAGGCCTTGGATATTTATTAGGTTGGACTTATAGGGGTTCCTGACTCTTTTTAGTTAATATGTTTTTTCTTTTCTTTTTTGCCATCAGCATTGAAGTGAGACTGAGCACAGGGCGGTTGTCATCAATGAGCTCTTGTCCTCTTGATAGCAGAGGGAATTACTATCCCTCTCTTCTCAGAAGAGCAAAATAAACACATTTTAATCTTTAAGTCAGAGGTAATTCAAAAAGTCAGAAGCAGGCAATGCCTTCTAATTTAGAGACATTTTCTCTTTCTTTGTCACTCCTTCCCAAGCTACAACAATAATAAAAGAAACCCCACAATCAAAGAAACAACTCCGACCTCCCCATCCTAGAAGTCCCAAATTGTGGGCTTCAGTTGCATTCCACCCTGTTCTTTTCTTTCCTCCCTTTTTTACTCAGGTGGATTGCTTTCAGTTGGGGCAGTCTTCATTCCACATGAGCTTTGAAATCATATCCCTGGATCTGTATAGAACGGCAGTAGTTCAAAGTATTAGTAGCAGCCTTCCATAGTAATGCTGCTATTAGATCATTATGACTATTCTAAGGTTCTGCCTGTGAGCATTGCATGAATTTTATATTTGGAAATAAAATCCTCCAGGGATACCACAAAGCTGCATGCCAGCCTTGCCCCTTCTCCCAGGCTGTTGGGATTGGCTGCCCTACTTTGGTCTTGTGTTACGCAGAAATAAGTCCTGCCGTGTTTGTTTCACATAAGAACCCCCTCAATTTGTTTATAATGATCTGAATGATATTATTAGGTGCACAAAGCCAGTCAATGGTGACATTTATTAACCAGTCATATCATCTGTGTTTAAATCTCCTATTACATTTCAAGGAAATTGTGTGAATCTAACTCCAGCATAACTTTTCTTTGGGGACCATTGCTTTGAATTGAGTTTGAAATAAAATAGAAGAACATAGAAAGCAGGTTTGATTTTCAGGACAGCATTTCACTTAAGAGGTTTAGACTGATCCAGATTATGTATAGAGCCCCACAGAAAGGTAGATGTTGGAACTCCTCAATGTAGCCCTGGCTATATATCTGTCTGCATGAGTGTGGTTCATTTTTTAAAGAGGGATAATAAGAATTGGTAAGAATGGTGCTGTGGAAGTAGGACAGAGGTGTAAGAGAGTAAATGGAAAAAAACCTTGTCTACAGAAGTGAAGTCTTTGTGTACGGGCTGGGAGAGTGACAGGTTTGCCATGACACCTCCAAGGCCATAAGGTGCATGTGTGGGATAAGTAATGTCCATTGTTTGGGATGAGGCATGCAGATAGTAGTGACCATGGCTAAGTATGTGAGCGAATCAGATTGTGGAGAAATTAGACCATGACTGTGAAAGCAAGGAAAACTGGCATGTAGGTATGCTTTTCAATGGTGATGAAATAATGTACTTAAATTTAATTATGGAAAATCTCAGATATTATCCAAGAACAGAAAGACTGGTATAATGTGCCACCATATACTCATCACTCAGTTTTCACAATGAACTGATAATTCAGTCTTGTTTCATCTTTACTTCTCCTCTTTGCTATTACTGCTGTATTAAAGACACCTTGTTTTTGCACCCATAATGTCTTCAATATAAATCTATAAAAATCAGGGCATTAAAAAATCATGGTAATGTTATCACACCTATAAAAATGAATAATTCCTACTATCACCAGAAACCCAGTCAGCATCCAGTGATTGATTTTTTTTATAGCTGGTTTGCTCCAATCAGAATGCCCATAAGTTCTATACATTACATCTAGTTATCACATCTCTCAAGAAACTTTTAAGTTGTAAGTTATCCCTCGAGTTTTTTCTTATAATTTGTTTACAAAAATTGGTCTATTTTTTCTACAGAGCTTCCCACATTTTGGATTGTTGATTGAAACTGTTTTTTTTATTTCCTATGAAATAGTGGTTAGATTAAGAGGCTTAATCTGATTCAGGTTTGATTATTTGGCAAGAACACTTTATACGTGGTGTGGTGTACTTCCTTTGAGAGGTACATGATGTCTGGTTGTCTCTGATTTTGGGATGTTAGCAGCCACTGATATTTGCTGCCTAGATCCATTGTCTCATAAAGAGTTTACAAGATGGGTTTTCTTTATTTCTTAAAGAGGAACTTTTCCTTAATAGCTATTATTTCTCCTTGAAGCATAGTTCACACAAGAAAGGTGAATTATATCCTTTATTGTTTCTCTTTATTTAAGTGATCTCCTATTATTCTCTAAGATCAAGGATGTTTGGTTCCTTTAGTTCCATTATAAATGCATAGATTTTTTCACATACTTGATTAATTTTAATTTATAGCACTTATTTTCTTTTTATTTTCAAGTTGTCCCATCTTTGGCTAGTGAGAACCTTTTCAGATTGGCTTCCTATTTTTTGACATAGTGCCTTTTGAGAACTTTCTTACCTTTGGACATAGCTAGATGTCCCAGACTCAACTTGTACATTTCCTATACAAGATGTGGAATCAATCATTGCTTTAGGAAACTCTGGTTCTTTTTAGTGGGAAATACAAATTAAGATGTCTATCACTTTTTTAAAAAAGATTTTATTGTTTTTAGAGGGAAGAGAAGAGAAGGAGAAAGAGAGGGAGAAAAATATCATTGTGTAGTTGCCTTTTGTGTGCCTCCAGCTGGGGACCTGGCTGGAGACCTGGCCTGCAACCCAGGCATGTGCTCTGACTGGGAATTGAACTGATGACCCTTTGGTTTATAGGTAAGAGCTCAATCCACTGAGCTATACCAGCCAGGGCTTTGTTTATTGCTTTTGGTTTATGGTTTGCATCTGTTAAAGATAGCATTTACAACTTTACCAGGATGCTTGTGTGGCAAAAACAAACAAACAAACAAACAAAAAAACTCACAAAAATCCCATCCAAGTTGATGTAAAAGATAAGGAAATTTTCTTTTCTTAGCCTTTCTTTGTTTCATTTCATTGTTTTCTTTCTCCCTTCCTTCCTTCCTCCCTTCCTTGCTTCCCCTTCCTTTCTTCTCTCTTCCCTTCACCTCCCCTTCCTTCCCTTCCCTTTCTTCTTCCCTCCCTCCCTCCCTCCCTCTTTTCTCTCTCTTTCTCTTTCTTTTCTTTTCTTTCCTTCCTTCCTTCCTTCCTTCTTCCTTTGTAACTGAAAAGTCCAGAGATAAGACTGGGTTCAAGTAAGGCTTCTAGTTTATTTCCTTTCTTTTTTTTCTGCTATATCTTTCTTAATGTTGGCTTAGTCCTAAGACTTGATCTCCTGATGGTCCTGGGATGAATCCTATCAGCTCCAGAGCTGCATGTTTCCACATTCACACCCAGCAACAGGCATCTTTGTTTCTTCCTTCTCAGAAATAGTCTTAAAATTCATTCTGAATGGAAATGTTTAGTTGGGTCATGTGCTCAAGGCAGAGCCCAAAACATGTTAGTTAGATGGAAAATGCTGATTGGTTTAATCTAGATTATGTACATATGCCAATCCTGGAGTTGGAGGTGAAAATAGCTTCTCTGGAACAACTTGAATCTTTAAACAGAAATTAGGACTGTTGGAAAGGGAAGACAGAAATGGATGCTATAAAGGAGTCCACAAATATCCACCATTACAATATAGTATTTTTTCATTCATTTATTCATCTATCAACTCAGCTATTCATGCTTCTCTAGGTACAGTTTTAAGGTTTAGGGAGACAAAGAGGTGCAAGGGATAATCTCTGGTCTCAAGGAATTTGTAGGCCAATATAAGTAGGCTCATTATCCTTGCAATAATGATGAGAGAGAATACTATACAGGGTACAGTGGGGTCCAAGAAATGACATAATTATTTCTACTTGAGCACAGGTCTTTCTGGTGCAAAGATTCCATGATTACTTTATGATAGATTTGTTATTTAACTTGGAACCTTCAAATATTGGAAGATTATGAAAATAATATTCCTTTTCCAGAGCTGTCCAGAAAATCCTTTCTCATCTATAAAGTTATCATCAGTATAAGAACTAATTTCTGCAATTTTTTCCCATATGGCCAGAAGGAATAGAATATTAATGCTTTTCCAGAGATAAAACAAACTTGTGTTGTTACTACAAAATTATCTTTTTGAGCTGGTTCAGCTATCATCAGAATGTTAAACATTTGTAATTTAAAAGAAAACAAAATGCCAAATCCACATTGTTCCTTTGGGCTGACCATTTATTTAAGATTTGAATTAAAATATTAAACTTTTCTACCACATGAATTACAACAAAGCAGAATTTGTTAAGTCTCATTTTACAGGGCAAATATATCTAGTGCATAGAAATTCCACAGCAAAATCTCTGGGTATAAAGGTCACAGTGATGAGAAGAACACCAAATAGAAAATAAATTAACAATACCCTGACCATCTTAGAGTAGACAGTATGGCAAGGACTGCTTAATTTAAAATCAAATACACCTATAATTTCTTTGACTAAATACCATTATGAATGGCTGTAATTTAATAATGGTTACTTTTCCTATTTTGTCAGCTTGTGTGAGATTCAAATGGCAAATTACAATCAGAACTTACTCTATAACATAACAACTTTATCTGTTAAATGGATGGAGTATGACCTCATATTTTTAATCACTAAAGTGATCCATGCATGCCTTTCTTAACCTGTTTTTCAATATTAAAATGGTACTTGTTATTTAACTATACTTTGCCTTAGTCACCCATTCTTATTCACTTTTATGATTTTTTAACATCTTGGAGATTTATCACCTTGTATTGCAGAAAGCTTATTGTGGTCAAGTTTGCCCTTGAAAAAGCCCTGGGAAAAAAAAACACAAACAAACAAAGCCAACAACCTTAAACCCAAACCCAACCATCTGTGCTGTTTGATGAGTGTTCCTGATGCGGAGCTTTAGTCCTGGCTGAGAGTTACCACAGAGTACAATTGTTTATGCTGTGCCACAGCGTAGAGCAGACAATACCACACAATCAAAGCCTTCACACTCAAACAGACATCACACTCTGTAATTATATTTGTCTGACAGAGTATTATAATTATACATGGCAGGTAGTGTAAAGCAGCTCCTTTCTACAGCCTAAATAATGTGGCATATTCTGCATACTCTAAATCAACCTTGCAGAAGGTAAATTATGAAAGCTAAATTCACGTTGAGTGTTTTTGTTTACTCTTTCAGTTAGCATCTTATGTGGTGCTAGACAGCAAAAGAGCATTACCTTATTTTGCCTGGTAGCATTTCATTTAACACTTTGTTGTGCAAAGTTCCTTTCTAGATGACAGCTTCTTTTATGTTGGCATGCTCATGACAACTCAGGCAGTGATTATTTGTAATACTTTTCCCCGCACCCAAACGGAACAAATACCAGATCAGACTGTGCTAAGTCAGCATGGGGTTAAATGCATTAAACATTTATAAACTCAGTTCTATGGTTCTTTTCTTTACTAATATTTGCAATCGGTTGTAGATGAAAGTGATGTATGTCATTTCCTTTACCAACATGTGCTTATCAATGTGAGACCCCTTAGCATCCTCCTACCCTGCTAGTGACCGAGAGTTCTGTACTATATTCTAGAAGGAGGAGCGATTAGAAGGTAGCACCACTGTCAGCCCCAGTCACTGAGTAACTGAAGTGAAATTCCTGTTAGCAGGTTTTTCCCATTTGTTACTTCAGCATAATTCAGCTTATCCTGATTGATACATGACTCTTCAATATTTGATTTGTTTATGTTGGGCACATTTTATATTAGATTTATGATGTTATGTAAATTTGTAATAGCCTCTACTCTGATTTTTCTGTTCTAAAAATATAAATAGTAAAACTATATTTGAGTGCTTGACAAGTGCTGGCATTGTACATTCATTACATGCTGTATAGCTAATCCTCAAATGAGATCAAATCCCATCTATGCTAAAGTCAGTAAGTGATTTCCCAAGACCGCATAGGAGCACTGTTCAAAATAGTCCTGTTTATCTCCTTAATCTTTTCTTATTCCATTTCTCTGTATTGGCTATTTATCCCCTAAAATAGTAACATAGATTACAAAGTAAAAGTATAAAAAGTAAATATGAAAAGTAAAGATATTTATACTTCCCAATACTTTATAGTGTTCTATTTGTTAATTGCCTAGATTGATGTGTGGGGCTAGATGCTGCATAAAGTTAATCTTAAATAGCAAAATATTGTTCTTCAAAAACTGTTATTCTAGGAAGAAGACATGAAACAGATATAAGAACATTCAAATTGAATGGCTGATATTTTAAATGATTGATTCAACTGTGAAATTTTGTTAGGCATGTCCATGAACTTCTTGGATGTACTCTTAGGACTGAAGTCGGTTTCATGTGTTCATATCTAGGTGTTAGAGCTTATAGCAGGCCACATGTTGTAACCCATTCATGACAGTTGCTGTGGCTAACACTTCAACATTTTCCTGATGACAACCTTTTTCTAATTTCTGTAAGTCTTCCTATTCTAGTTTTTTTGTTCAGAGGATAACAGTCACCAGGGAGTTAAAGAAAATCAGTTTATTACTAATTAATTCATTGACTTACCTCCAAATTATTTCAGAGAGAGCACATTAAAATCTAACAAATAAAAATTCTTTTATGTATTTTTCTTCCCCAGTTTGTACCATATGATATGAAGCTGCCCTAAATGGCCAAGTTCTGTTTTGTAGGAACCTGCCTCTGACCTCACTGATTAATTTATAGGGAGTCAGTCCACAGGCACGAGTCATAGCTGATTATGGGCCAATCAGATTCATTTTGGGGGGTGAAAGATTAGGGCCTTTCAAAACAAAGCCAATGTGGATGGTAGTGGAAGTGGCAGAATTTATTTGAGTCCTTGATTTTTGTTAAGAAGCAAGTATTATAAACTTTATTATCTAAAGACTTCTGCAATGTGGGAATTTACCAAGGTAATATAAACTCAGGGAAGGCTTGTTCTGAGAGCAGAAAGCTTAAGGTAGAACAAACATATTCCATGGAAGATATACCAACAACTTACTCTGTGCCGGGTTAGATCCTGTTATGATGATAATCCTGTGGCTTTGGGACATCGAATTACTACAATATTCCCAAAACCTGAGGAATAACATAGAAAATGTGACAAGAAAGGATCAGAGTACATATTTAGGTTCATGCCTTTTGGTAGAGAGTAGTCTGGTAGCACATAGTTGATAATATCTTTTATCTTCACTCAAGGATACCTTTTTTATTGCTTCTAAAGAGAATAAGAAAGAAACATTGATTAGTTGCCTCCCATATGGAGGCATCTGGGAACCAATGTACAACCCAGGCATGTGCCTTGATTGGGAAAAGAACCTGCAACCTTTCAGCAATGGGATGTTGTTCCAACCAACTGAGCCACACTAGCCAGGGCAATGGTTCTTAATTTTAAAGGTAGTTTGAAAATTTGACTTTGACCCCACTGTGGAGATTAAATAATTTGGAGAAAAACCACTTATTAGTGTTAGAAAGTAAATAAGTACCTTTTATACATGTTTGATTAAAGTATCATTTCCTGCTATAAAAAATTATTATCTGGCTCTGGCTGTTAACACAGTGGATAAGGAGCCAGCCTGCGAACCCAAAGGTCGCTGGTTCAATTTCCAGCCAGGGCATATAACCAGGTTGCAAGCCAGGTCTCCAGCCAGGTCTATAGCTGGAGGCAGGTGAAAGGCAACCATACATTGATGTCTCTCTCCCTCTCTTCCTCTCTCCCTTCCCCTCTCTCTAAAAATAATACATAAAATCTTAAAAAATATATTATCTGTACAACCAGAGACAAGTCAACAATTGTTCATATTTAATTTGGTAACCTACGAAATAAAGCTTGATATTCAGAGATGTGGAGGAACAGTTCGACACTGAGAGACAAAAAAATCAGGATTCTGGGCTCAGTCCTGAACTTTCAGTGCAGCCCTGGTATTTATTCTTTTTTCATACATTCATTCAGTTACCTCTCTGTCTCCAATCAGGGTGCTTGGATTTGTTTCCATTCCCTGCCACTTACTAACTCTGAGACTTCAGGCAAATTATTTAACCTTAATTTCTTTATTTGTATATGAGGGTAATACCACCTATGTCTTAGGGCTGTTACAAATATTAACCACATAGTATATTTAGAGGTGTACCTGACATGCCGTAAGGTTCAGGCTAAAGATGAGACTATGGTGAGACAAGAGAGGCAACTAGAGTGCAAAATATAAGAAGAGTGCTACCTTAAATTTTGCTCCCTACATGCTTCTCCTGTTTAACTCTAGGATGAGATATTATTATTCATCCTTTTATGTACACTTTATGGTAAAAGGAATAAGGAGGGTTTTAGTATGCACACAGAAATGGGGATATTTAGAGTTCCTACCCCATAAGTTTGGGTGAGGATCACATGAGATAATTCACATGAAGAGTTTAGCAGAGTGTCTGGCACATAGTAAATACTAAATGAATGCAAATTAAAAAAAAAAAAAAAAAAAAAAAAAAAAAAAAAAAAAAAAAAAAAAAAAAAAAAAAAAAAAAAAAAAAAAAAAAAAAAAAAAAAAAAAAAAAAAAAAAAAAGGCAATAGGCTTGGTAACCTTTCCCATTGCCTTCTTCCTCTAAAACGTCTGTATTCTTGGTCAGACCTAACCAGTCAAAATGTTGTAATTACTGACAGGTGCCTGAAGAAAGGTGACACCAACATTTAGCAGTGTGACTTCTGTAGGAGTGGGATCATTATAGAATAAAGAGAAAACCTGTTCTCATTCTTTGGGGGCTCACTGTCAAGATGAAAAAAGGCAGGTGAATAAAACATATTCTCATACATATGTAACAACTCTATCTATATCCAAATACACTTTCCATGGGGAATGGCATGCTGTTGAGATGGGACTCTTTGGAAAGCTGCCTCTCCTTCCAATCACTTGGGAATGATTTTGAGTAGGAGGCCAATTTTGATGTTTCTTGAAGTTCTCTCTAGGAGAGAGCCATTGTTTAGTTTGATGGGAGTGTGGGAGGGTATTTGAAGGCTGGGAGATACAATGGGTGGAGTCTCAGGTGAGAGCTGAATCAATGAGGAACTGAGAGGGTAAATTAAGATGCATAAGAAGTGAAATGATGGGATAAAGGAACATAGTTTAGCATGAGGATATGCAAGAGAGATATTAGATGATCTTAATGGACAGGTCCTAAAACTTCATGAAAGGTGATGGGATCCTTATAGATTATTAATGCTCAGTAAGTACCTATTCAATTTGCCCATCTCATTTATCAAGATGAGCCTCTTGCATAACTGATGTTTATTAGCTGTTATATAAGGGTTATAGAAGTCCAGAACTGCTGAAAATCCTGGTGATCTGGCCCACACTGGTACATATTATACTTCTTTCTGTCAAGAGACTTGTTAGAATTTATTATTAATTGATGAACAAGCTGAAAAAGTCCACACACTGCTCAACAGTAGAGAGACATCTTTATATATCATAAATTAAGTGTTATTTCTGATATTTATGGAAAATATAGGAAAAACATAAATACTTTCTAGTGGCTTTGGTTTTGATATAAAGACTTACCCAGGGTGGAATGCTTAAAATGTTTCTGCTATGACACATGGCATGTTGCAAGTGATACAGTAGATGCCCAGTAAGTATTTATTGAATGAACAAATAAGTAAATGAGAATTGTCTTTGGATTGGGTCCAAGGAATTGTGCAGTGCTTCTCAGGTGTGTATAATATTTTATATATTTATTCTTTTTTTCAGAAAAAATACATTTATTCTAACAATGATGTTGCAGAAACAAATATATATTAAGTGCACCTTATAAAATCATTGAAGTAAAATGTTAATTGATAATTAACATTTATTAATTATTAATATTAATAATTAATAATTAATTAATAATTAATTAGCAGTTATTTTGAGGGGTTTTGAGGCAAAAGTGTATATGTAATATATCTCTAAAATTAAATGGTAGTCAACAGAAAAGTCTGGGTCACTAAATTCACAAGAGTCAGGGGCTTAAGGGCTATAAATATCTTGTGAGGAGTGCAGATGGACCAGTTTTGGTATTCAGAAAAAATTTGCTATAAATTCATCATCAAATTGGATTGTGGAAGGAACCAAAATGTCCAATAATAGGCAAAAATACAGTTTTCTTTAATAGAATATTATACAGCTATTAAAGTATACTTGTAGTTGGAGAATGTTTAATCACATGGAAATATGTTAACACAACATTAAGTGAAATAAATAACTTAAAAATCAGTGTGTGCCAGATTAACCCATTCAAACACACATACGAGAAGTCTGAAATAATATCTGGAATGAATAATGATCATTTCTAAGAGACAGAATCATTGATAGTTTCCCCTTCATGTTTGTGTGTGTGTTTGAAGTTTTTATAATGAATCCATAGTTTTAAGTGCTATTAAATTATTTCTTAAAATAAAAAAGACATCCAGAAGACCTGCTAAAATTAGAGTCACTACCCGCCCTGTTTCCATGTTAAACTGAATGTCAACTTCACGCTGTCTCTAACTTTAAATTTACAAATGTCAATGACTCTACCTCTTGCTTGTGCATATATTTAATGCCTCCTATTTTAATACAGCCACATCTTACAGAGTCCTGAATATTACTTTATAAACTAGATACTGTATCTTTTTTCTGGTTTCTGAATATATTTCTGGTTACCATGAATATCCATGAGTATAATTTACAGTGGCCCCACTCTGCCCCATAGACTTCAATAGGACTGGGCCAGTTTCTGGAATGATAAGGCCATATGGCCTATGAAGACAGCACTTTTGTTGATCAGAAAGAAGACTATTATAAGGAACCATCTCAGGACTGACCAGGGCCTGATGAAAGGTCAAATTAGGCTACTTAGCATTTTAAAGAAAATGAATTGATTTGTTTGCTTAATACAGTATAGTTACAATTGTCAATACATATAATGTTCTAACATTATATGCTTATTAAAATAGTAAATATATAAAGAACATTGAAGTCTTCATACAGTTATGTTTGAACCTAATGTGCAAGTGAAAATAAGTAACGATAATAACATCATACAACACTAGAAACAATTTCTCAGCCTGCAGGTACAAAAAATTTTACTGATTGCCTGAGCTTTGTGCTAGCTCCTTTTTATCTGTCTACTTGCTGTTTTTCATTCAAATTATAACACCTTTTCCTAAAAGATAAATTAACAGTTTTTTCCTAGTTTTAAGTTTATATCCTTCGAAAAGCTTAACAAAGTAGTCATTAGGCTTTGGTAAGAGGCCAAATTTAGGCAAAGCAGATCCAAAAATACTTCATGTAAAATAAAAATTCAAATATGGATGCATGCATAGAGCTGCCTGATTGCTGTATTTATGAGGGCCTGTAGGTTTGTTTGAATTTCTTCCTGCATTCATGAATCCTTGTTATTATTATTATTTTATTATTTATTTTATTATTTATTTATTTTTGCTGCTTTCTCTTACTGTGGAGAGTTTGAGTTTTATTTCCCCTTCTTGGTCCTTTTTAAACGAGAAAAATAAAATTTCCTTGCCACTCAGATTTTTTTTTGAAAGATAAGAAAATGTCCTCTGCCCTTGAGTAATCATTAAGTTACCTACAGTAGAGTTACATTTTCTTGTATAGGTGAGCAACTTGGTTTGAAAGTACAGAATGGAAAGCATGAAAGAAGAAAGCTGGTAAATAATGACAATATGGAGCCCAAAGTTTCTCATTGCAGAAGCATATAGGACTACATGGCCATAGCTTACAAACAGGCATTGTCTTTAAAAATGTATTCAGGTCAGGGAGGCTGCCACTGGCAGGCAAATGCTATTCTAGGTGAAGACATTTCACTACTTTCTTAACTTCTTGGTTGGGTATGCTGTTATTTCCCCAAGCTTCTAAGAGATACATCTGTGAATCAACACTTATTATTAAACGTCTACTATGTGCAATCACTTGGAATGTATACATAAAAGCAAGATGCACAGTCCTGCTTTTAAGATGTTTCTAATACAGATGTCTAAGTTCTACACCATTACTTAATACTGAAGAAACTTATCCATTTGATCTTCACAATATTCCTAAAATGTAGGCGATGCAGATACAGTGATTTCCAATCTGCAGATCATAAAATTTGGGTCTCAGAGAGGATAAGGATCACACGAGTAAGTGGCAATAAAAATACTATAAATTCAAGGACTAGAATGTCATTTCTAACTTAGGTGGTCAAGAAAGTCTTTTATTTATTTATTTTTAAAAGTGTGTCAAGCACTCTTTTTATTTTATTTATTTTTAGAGAGAGGGAAAGGGAATGAGACAGAGAGGGAGACAGATATCAACGTGTGGTTGCCTTTCACTTGCCTCCAGCTACGGACCTGGCTGGAGATCTGGCTTAAAATCTGGTTATGTGCCCTGGCTGGGAATCAAACCAGCAACCTTTGGGTTGCTGGCGCCTTATCCATTGTGCCACCAGCCAGGGCCAAGAAGTCTTTCAAAACAAGTTGGGCCTTGATGATGCTCAGAGGAAGACATGATTCAGGGAGTTCCCGAGACTAAAATATCGAGAGAATTTAACTATATTTTTCTTCTGAGTGCCACCACTTGGTAGATTTTTGATCTTAGGCAAGTTTGACCATCTCTTTAAGATTCAGTTTTCTGGCTATAAATCTGAAGGAATAATACCCATCTCATTGGGATGCTGTGGGCACTAAATGAGAAAATAGATTTGGTGCCTGGTATAGTGCCTACTACATAATGGCACTATACCTGCAACAAAAATGCATTCCGTTCCCTTTTTAGTTAAAAACAAATGCACTTGCTCTAATTCTTGGAAAACTTTATACACTTTCCCACCTTAGCAGGGATGTCCTTGTTTCCACATCTATGGACTCCATTGTTTAAGGCCTCTTCTAGAAATTACATCTTCAAATATGTCTCAAGGGTTTTCTTCTTGGGATGTGATTTTGTCTTTTCTGAGTTCTCTTACAATTCCACATTTTTCCTGATCTTCCCCCATTCTACTTCATTTATGGTTGCATTCTGTCCAATATGCCCCCTATTTGAAAACTTGTCTTTATATCACTGCAGTACCTTATTTTATAAGCTTCTGAACAAATTTGGGGCAAACCAAATGCAAAATTTGATGTTACCTTTGAATCTGACACGATCAGGCCCGGACCCTAAATTAGTTCCTTTGAGCTGGGACTTACTTCAATCACTTGAGATTTTTCTCTAATCTGGAACAGTTATACTAATCGGATTTAAAACTGACAAACTTTTATTATAGTCTGCCTGAGGAATGTATTAAAATTTAACACTGTTTCCCCTTTGAACAGAAAGAAAGTACTTATGGTGTGATTATAGAGGATTAGAATTTTTCATTAAAAAGGGTTTTAAACACTTAGACAAGCAAAAGGTAGAATCCTATTTAATGAGTTTTCAAAGGTAGTGAAAGTAAGCAAAGTTTAATAGCACCATTTTCCCTCTCCTCACATAAAGCCCCCTTTCACTGAGATGGTCCATGCACAAATCATGGATGGCCTTATGACCTGTAAAGAATTGTTATTTGCACAGAGCAACAGAAGATAAAGCCCATTATAAAAAAGGAAGTAGAGATTATGCAGAAATCTGAGGGTGGACCAGAATGTTCCACAGACTCCAGTTTGGAGAATATCTGAATGACAACAAGTGATTTTATAGGTTCTATACTTTGAACTGAGGGAAGTACTTCATGGTCTGTTATCATCTCCAGAGGCTCATAGTCTGGATTCCTGAAGAAAGTTCAAGGTCTGGGAATTCAAAGGTGGTTTATTGAGGTTTGGAGTCGTCTGTCTATGTGGCTTACAGTGGTGGATGGGTGCCTGGAGCCTTCCCTGTGGGGCATGGTTCTTATGGAGATTGGCAGATGCAGAGCCATTTAATACTACCCCATCTCTACGTGCAAATGCAGAAGCCACAGAATACAAAGCCCAGGCCTCTGGAAACAGGAAATCTAGCCAAAATATTTAACCAAGTAATTTTATCACTGCCTTTGAAATGGCTATGGTATGCATTTTAGTTGGGTTCAGGAGCACACATCTCTCAAATAAAGGACTCAGGTTGAAATAAATCTACCTCAGATCTGTTTACCCAGCAAGATCTAAAGATTCAATTTTCTGAGCATTTCTGAAATAGGAGTTGTTGGAATTGGAGCAAGGCAGCTCAGTGACAACAGTTTAAGTTTTCTCTGATGTGAACTTTGATAAGAAGAGAGTGCCTATTGGAAATGTGTGTACATTCTCATTTATGGCTAATTAGAAGTATTTTTGTGACTAGATGTGGGGAAATGTGTCGTGGGTGTCAGCAAACTGCACTGCAGTTAAGAATTGGCACTAAGGCCACATGTGTCATACTAGTAAGCAAACTTTGATGAAGATACAGTCTCAGAATTGTGTATACATTCTCATTTATAGCTAATTAAAAGTATTTTAAATCTGGTATCTAGGAAATGTGACATGAATGCCAGAAAAATGTAATCCGTTAACGGGTGTGTCTCAATTAAGGGAAAAATAGATCACCAACATGAACTTGCATGATTCTTGAAGAGTTGGGGTGATCAGGAAATTGGGAAGAGAATCCTTCAGGCCAGGCAGGATATCTAGGAGGAGGAGGAAGTTTGTCAGGCCTACTCTGTCCCATCAGCATTCAAGTGGAACCTTTAGGGCTCTTTTGTTTCTTTCCTTTTCCTTCTTTCCTCCTCTTTGTCCCTCTTCTTCTGTTTTACCTTTCCATCTTCTCTCCCTTACTCTTTTTCTTCATCTCTTCTTTCCTTTCTCTTTTGTTTCTTTTTGGAAGCAGAAGCTGCCTTAGCTGCAGGGGTGGAGTGGCTGTGTGTGAATGGTTATCCAGGCCATTATGATTGAGGTGTCTCCTTTCTCCCTGCCTAACTCCAGACAGTAGCATCTAAGCACTTCAGCATTTGTTTTAAACAATCAATTATAAAGAAATAATAATAGCTAATCTTGGGGAAGGGAACAGAGGGGAATAAAAAGGGGATGGATGTAATACAACAATGATAAAATAAAATAAATAGCTAATATTCCTATAGCATTTTTTATGTGCCAGACACCATTCTGAAAGCTTTACCTATATTTCCTATTTAATTTTCTTACCAACCCAATTAAGTAGGTACTATATTATTATCATCTCCATTTTATATATGGAGAAACTGAAGCTCAAATAAATGAAATAACCTGCCTGAGATCACACACTCACAGTGAAAGAAACAAGATATGAATGTAGTCTGTGCTCTTAACCACTACGCCAAACTGCCTCTTCATTTTTAAATTTTGATATTTATTGCATTGTTTTTCTGATTATAAAATTAATCTATGCTTTTTGTAAAATTTAAAACAAGTGTTAGGAAGAAAGTAAAAGCCTACCTGAAATCCCATGCCCCAGAGATTATTACTATTAGCACAGTGGTGAGTGTTCTTTCATCTGTCATAGGTTTTACCTGAATGGAATATTATTCTCATGTCACACAAGTAGTTCCTTTAACGAGGACCTCTTTTTCTTTGTTTTACTAAACTTCTTCCCTTCATTCTCCATGTCCAACTATGTTTAACAAACTAGTATGAATAATTCAAAATTGAATATTTATATATAAATCTTCAAATAAGAATATTTACATATAGATATAGGGCTTTTTTTGAGAGACGTTTTTGCTTAAAAAAATGAAATCAATTACTACCAAGCACCTTACTTTTCTTACTGAGCAAAATGTCATTGAAATTTCTCTCATTAACTGGATTGACTTACCTCACTCTTTTTAAGGGTTGCATACCATTTCATTACATGCTCAATTTTACATGTCTTCCAATAACAAAACTCTTCCTAGTTTATATTTTTCTCTTGTAGGTAGTATTTCAGCCCAATTTTTCCTTTTAAAGAAAAGTCTGTGACCACGGTTTGCCTGCAAATAGTTCATCCGGGAAGTGAGCCAGAATTCTAGAGTGAGAGACTGGGGAAAGAGAGAGAAACAGAGAAGGCGGCAAAGTCGCAGCAAACATCCTTTGTGGAGTTGGTGCTTGTGGTGGGCCTCTCAGTTCGCCAGAGGGGCCTCAACTAGTGAGCCTTAGAACTTTGCCATTTATCTTCTGACCCACCACCCCAGAGGTCAAGAAACGTCCCTCAGCGCCAACCTCCTCAGTGAGGACAGGTTGCGCATGTGCCGGTGCAGAGCCCGGGAGCAGACCACAAGCCGGGGAGCAGGGCGGGAGCCCGTGCGCATCTGCTAGCCTGGTGGTCCTGACAGAGAAGGGAGCAGGAAGCTGTCGGAGAGGAACAGCGGCTTCCTTGACGGAAAGTAACACCTGCTTTCCTCGTCCTTGGGATCCACAGCTTTTATGCAAGAACGAACTCTTATCGCGTAACTATGATAATAATGTAGCTCATTTTACACGCCTGCTTTCTACCAGCTGCATTGCAGATTTGACAGCAGTCCCAGGAGGTAAGCATTTTACGTAGGGGACAAAGAGTGGGACACAGATATTATGAGGGAGAGACCATTCGTACTGTGTTTTCTTTGCATCTTAGTGGTTATCTCGGTGTCTGTCTCTTAAATCGTAATCAGTCTAGACTTTTGAGGGAATGCTGTTGAAGTAACTTGCGCCAAGGTATGGACTCAATACAGGTCAATCCTCATAATTAAACCCAGGACTTTAGGCCGCCAAAACCTATGACTTCTGTTAAACCAGTAGTCTTTAATTTTTCCCCCATACAACTTAAAAAGCTTTTGTAAACCTTCTTGCATAGTTTGCATCAGAATATATAAAATAGTTTATCCTACCCGTGAACGCTTACTATTTTTTTTAAATAGGAAGAAGGAAATACTAAACATTGCATAAAATGAAATACGATGACTATAGGCTACATGTAGTTCATTTAGGCTATGTTTGTATTATGATATATTAAAATAAGTTTTAACAACTTATTGGGTAGCATTCACTGGCCATGAAAAAAATGTATAAATTTTTTATCTTGAGATTTTATTCACTGTATCTTGGGAAATCTTGAAAACATTGCAGTTACACTAAAGGAACCAGCATCATTACCCTAAACTGTGTCAGTTCTGAATGAGAACATTTCAACTCTGGTCCACCTTCCCTCATACAGAAATATTTTTAATTGGGGAAAACAGGAAGCTCCATTGGTAAGGAGAGCAGTTATTCCTTAAAGGGGACTTCCAGGAAGCAGTATTTCCAGTTTTTTGTTTGTTTGTTTTTCTGGGAGCAATGCAGCATTAACAGATTTGGGATGGATAAGCTGGATAAGTTAGCTATCTTTTGAAACATCATTACCTTCTTAGATATCTCAGCTCCTTTGTCTACTCCTGAACTACCTTTTCCTTGAAATACTTTCTTTTCCTTAATTTCTAGTTTTTAAAAAATGGATGACACATGTTAATGATAAAAATGAAGCCACATGAAAGTACAAGAGAATAGCCCTGGCTGATGTGGCTCAGTGGATTGGTGCCAGCCTGCAAACTCAAGAGTTGCTGGTTTGATTCCCAGCCAGGACACATAACCAGGTTGCAAGCCAGGTCTCCAGCCAGGTCTTAGCTGGAGGCAGGTGAAAGGCAGCCATACATTAATGTCTCTCTCCCTCTCTGCCTCTCTCCCTTCCCTTCTCTCTAAAAATAATAAATAAAATCTTTAAAAAGTATGAAGAATAAGAAAATCACCTCAAATCCCACAACTCAGATAAAACACTGTTATCCTCTCTCCTGTCTTTGCTGTGACATTGCCTTTCATAGTTCTTTTCCTCCTTGTTGTCTCTTGGCTGACTCTTCTTTTTCCTCCCCAAATCTAATTTAATTCCTGAAACAAAACTCATGGGCTAGATATTATCAGTCTTATTTTACAAATGCAAAACTGACTTTTCAATACCAATAAAGACCTCTGCCTTCTGAGATCTGTGATTATCAGGGTAAGTCTGAAATTTAAAAATCCATAACTATCTTTTCCAGAGATGATATCTTACATGTACAAAGTCAGGGGAAGGCACATCTGTCCGTAGACTACTAAGGTGGGATTCTCTTGAAGGAAGTTTTTTCTCCAGATTTTCGTTTTATTCTTGTTGGAAAACAAGCCAACCAACCAACAACAAAATTTTTACTGAGAAAATAACCACATTCATAATAAATTGCTTCAGTTAAAAATGACTTTGGTCAGTGTAGTTTGAAGATAAAACCAGATTGACTACTTGTCAATTTCCCTTCTTTCTCTTTCTTGGGTTATTATTATTGTTTTTTATCTTGTTTCTAGGAAAGTATATTATGGTTTGACAAATAAACTGAATATTGAAAATAGTTCATTATGTTTCCAAAACATACTATCATCTTACAGTCATTTAAAGTAGCGTATATATTGAAACACATATAATGAAATAGAATGAATTATATTTAAAACTTAATTATAAGAGACTACCTTTATGTCTTTCACTATGATTCTCAGGCCTTAAACAAAGAATGTGTTTCTTTATCTACCTGGGAGCAGGACTTTTGATGTACTTCTTCTGAAGTGAATTGATTTACCTTCTGACTATTGAAAATACTGTGTAAACTGAGGAAATTAAAGGAAAAAAACTGTGGGCTCAGGGTGCTTAGCTTAGGCCTGGGTTCCAACTGGTCTATCAATTATGAGATGATAACATACTAAAAGATTAATACTTTGTTAACAGCGGGTAACCACTTGGAAAGATTTGCTCTACAGGATGGCACATGGTGGTTATCTTGAAGAAATGGTCTCAATTTACAAAATTAAGAGTTATTTGGAGAAGGTGGTATGCTCTTTTCTCTCAACAGAGCAGCCTTCTGTCTGTGAGTGCATGCTGAAAGTCCATGAGGTTTAAAAGCAGAAGTGATTCATCCCAGCCACATATGTGCTTATACCTGTTATCTATTGCAGTGTAATCGACTACTGCAGAACACCTACCATTTTATTATAGCTCACAGTTTTGTGAGTCAGGAATTCAGGCATTTCTGTTTTGTATGCTTTGATTGGCTTCACTTGGTGCCATTCAACTGCTGTCTGGGCTGATCTGTAAGGTTTAAGAAGCTTTACTCATATATTTGGTTATAGGCAGGCTCAACAGGGCCCTTTTCCCTCTCCATGTGGTCTCATATTGCTCCACCTGATTATTTGGACTTCTGATGTGTGGCAAGTAAGTGGAGATGGATGCTACCAGTTTCTTACAATCTGGATCCAGAAATGGGCTCAGCATTACTTCCACTGTATTTTATTGGTCAGAGATGTTACAGAGCCTACCTAGAATCAAGGGAATGGGATAGAGAACTCGTCTCTTAATGCGAGGCATGTCAAAGAATTTGGCATCGCCTTTACTTTGGCTTAATCAATCCTTTCCTCTACTATTTCTATATCTACTATATCTACTAGACATAGGAAGAGGGAAGAAGGTAAACAGCAGGAAAAGCAGACCTTGACTGGTCTGTCTAATCCTAGAGGGAGGAATGGATGATTTCAGCGCATTTGGAAAGCCATGTGTACCCCTTTGCAGCACCTTAAATGAGCAGCTGGTGAGCATGGAACATGGGCTCACAGCCTCAGGAGGAACTTTCCACCACAAAGTGATGAGCATCCTGAGTTTCATCTTTCAAGGAGGAACTGTTCCAAGGTGTGATAAGAGATAGAGGATCAGTGCAGCATGATAAACGTAACAGTGGCTTCACTTTTTAAGAGAAAATGGAATTGGGATGGATTTTACAATTTTGCTGCAAGGCCTTTTTATATCAAAAGATGAGAACAGAGAATGTTATTTTAAGTTAAAGGTATCACCAGAACATTATTGGCACAAAAATGTCATTTCTATTTTCTTCCTTCTTTAAAAATGTTTATTTATTTATTGGCTTTATTGGGGTGATATTAGTTAATAAAATTATATATGTTTCAGGGATACAATTCTATAATATGTCATTTATATATTGTATTGTGTGTTTACTACCCCAGGTAACCCAGTTTTCTGATAAAGCATTCATTATGGCGTTGGGGATGAGTTGCTCTAGGGGCAGGGATCAATTCCAAGTACCTGAGGTCAAATTCCAACATCAAAAGTTGCAGCAATGTATGATCCTTGGTTCCTTTATTTGTAAAATGGGACTAAAAATAGAATTAAATAATAACAATAACTGTAATGAATGCTCGCTTCATAAAACAAATGTGAGGTTTAAATGAGATGGTGCATGGAAAACCCTTAGCACAGTGCCTGATGCTTATTGATCACCACAAAGAACGGGTTCAATAAATGTGAGCTTTTATCACCGTTATTATAGCAATAGCCTGTGCCCTGGTGGTGGAACACAAGGGCACCAAGAGATTGAAGAAAGGGAGGGGTGGAAGCCCAAGTAAGAGTTCTCATTCTTCCCTCTGGTTGCAGCCATTTGGGTATAATGTGATCTATAAACTCTTCTGTCTGTTGACATTCCCACAAATGATACATCTCTTTGATCTACTTAGATTTTGAAGCTTAATGTAAGGGTCCAGGTGCTGGAGGCTCAGAGCAGAGACAGAGCTGGAGGCTAAGGGGTGTCTTGGTCTTTACAAACCATTGCCACTCTTATAAATAAAGCATTCAGTCAGAGGGGCTGAGAGCTTGGGGCACATTGCGTGCAAATCCACATCAGTGGCTGAGCTTCCTCTAGGTTGAAGCTAACATGAAGTGACATGTTAGAGTAAAACTACTTTATAAAATCAATATTAAATTTACAACCTTTGACATCCTGGGACATCAAAGATAAGGGAGAAGTAAGCCATGGAGTAAACTGTCTTCCAGCTATGCCGGCTGCTCAAGGAAATGCAGAGGTGTGGGAAACCAGGAGCCCAAATCATACGTTGTTAGTCTTGTTTTTGTACCAACATCTTGACATCAATAAAAACATTAAAAAACATCACACAGACACTTACACTTGGAGAAGAAAGGAAGCAACAAGGAGAGCTCCACCAAATTAACACTCCCAGAATCATTCCAGAGTGAAATGATTGGATTCCTTCTCTCACAGCAAGCTTGATTTTCCTGGCCAGTGGGATGCTGCAATTATGGTGCAAACATCACTTTGTGAGGCTGGCAAATCCCCTGCTGAAAGCCCTAACCTAGCTAACCAGGGACCATGCTCTAATAAAAACGGCTGCACACTACCTCTCTAGCAGGCCTTCCCTGTATTCACTGGGATTCAAATATAGCAGAAAGGGATACCTGGAAGCATAGTAAAGCTATAAAGATCATCACAAAGTGAGAATATGTTTCTCTGGGTGCTCCTCAGGGGGTACTAGCTCTCAGCTGCTCGTGTCTGGGATGGGATTCTTACCTTGAAAAGAGGATTTTAATTTGAAGCAGAATCCCCTTAGTCTTACCAGGAGGAGTCAGTCTGGGAGTCAGAAGACCTTGTAAGCTTCCAGGCTGGACAGGACCAGAAAGGACTTCTTAGTTCCTTGCATCCAGAATTACTTTGTCCCAAGGACTGGCCGTACAACTATGTCACCTCCACTGTAGGTCTGAGTGCCTTGAGTTCATTCTATAAAATAGCAAATGCTTTAGGAAAGGTGGAGCAGGGAGGGTAAGGGAGGCCAGGCACCTTTGCTGGTCTAAAAGATACTTCTGTAGTGCCTCCTCTTTTAGAATAGCTTGAATTTTGGCCCAGGTTTACCTGCACTCAATGGTGCGAGTCTGAAGTTCTCAAAGTAGATGTTTAATTCAGTGTTTCTATATATGAAAGTTTTAAGAGGCATAGCAGCAATGCCATTATTTCCTGCCTTCCCTCCCTGTTTTCTACCCAACCCTCTAAAGTGATTGATTTGTGCCTGTCTGCCTTGTGGCCATTATGAGGTTATAATGGTATTTTTGGCTGGAACTTTATATTTTGTGTGGTTATAATATCAGATACAGGTATACTAACATCAAACCTGCCAGCAACATTCAGTTTTTGTCTGCTTCATGAATGCCAAATAAAACATAAATAATGTTCCAAAGAACTTCATTTAGAATTCTACAGAAATGAACTTAACCTAAGCAGTCAGGTTGAAGACTGGAATGGAGATGTTCAGCTGTTGGTATGAATGTGTGTCACCCTGTGGCACAATTGTTGAGAAAAACAGCCAATGCCTACTTGAGTCTGGTGTGTATAGAAAGTAAAAAATTATCCCAGGACATAAAAATGATTTTGCTGCTTTGATAATGCTGTAAATTTCATGAGTCCTAGAACAGTGGCTGGCACACAGAATATGTGTGTGTGCATGCATGCACACATGTGTGTGAATAAGTGAATTAGAATTGCCTATATTGTGGGAGTAAACAAATACTTGTTTAGGGCTTAAGCTGTGCCACGCACTGTGGTAGGCCCTTTACTTATGCTTTTTACAACACCTCTGTACTGGTTTTTCATTGCTGCTGGAACATGTTATCACAAACTCAATAGCTTAAAACAAATTTTTAACCTTATCGTTCTATAGGTCCTATGTCTGATGTGGATCTTACTGCATGTCACTGGGGCTGTCTTACCTTCTGTAGGCTTAAAGAGAAAATTTGTTTCCTTACTTTTCCCAGCTTCCAAAGTCAACCTTTATTTCTTGTCTCATGGTCCCCTTCATCTTCAAAGCCAGCAATGGTGGTGGTCAAGGCCTTTTCACCCTGCCTATCTGTTTCATTTCCATTGTTACATCTTTTCATGACCCCAACCTGGGAAGGATCTCCACTTTTAAGGACTTCTGTGATTAAGTTGAGCCTGGAGAATCTCTCCATCTCAGAATACGTGCCCTGCAAAGTCTCCTTTGCCATATAAAGTAACATATTCACAGAATTCAGGGCTTAGCATGTGGACCTCTTTGGGGGTGCTTTTTCTGCCTACCACAGCTTCTATAAGGCAGGCATTATTAACCCTGTTACAAAGAAGAGAAAACTGAGTCTCAGAGAAGCTAAATAACTTGCTTCAGAACATACAACAGAGTTGAGATGCCAACTCAGGTCCATCTGTCTCCAAAGCCCAGGAATTTCTCCTGCTGTGCCATGCTGTTTCAAGCCATGAAATAGCATGTTGCTGGCTGGGTTTTAGCCCAGGGTCTGGTGGGATATGAGTTGGAGCAAAAACTTCAAGGAGAATTCTCTCACATGAGGCATGCAGAGACTCAGGGAATTGAATTCCATGGGAAATACTCCCTTGGAAGAAGAAGGGGAGTTGTATTTGAAAAAGTTCACTTGTCTGAAAGTGCAGTTAGTTTGGGGGCAAGGAATCATGTTTGTGACTTAGATGAAGCACTGTCTTCTTTCCTAGGGCTCCTGGGACCCTGGGGACCCATGTTGTCCTATATCCACTTAGAGATTTAACCATTCCTTGTAAGCTGTAGGGACTCAATGTACTATCTCTCCCAAGAGTTTTACAGTTAAGAATAGGATACCATAACTCAAAGATACACATAACACCTCTGGATTTCTCCTCCTCCTCCTCCTTCTTCTTCTTCTCCTTCTCCTGCTTCTGCTTCTGCTTCTGCTAACTGATAAGCTGATCAGGGTAGTATTATATTGGCTGGCCTTTGTTATCATGGGCTCAATTAGCTTGTTTATTTGTTTTTGGTAATGGAAACTTCTCTATCACTATGTCACTTGAAGTAGGAGATACACTCAGACATAGGGGCTTTCTGGTTAATAAGTTGGTTACCACTTATATACTGTAGGCTTCAGGAGAATAATATCTGGGTAATATAAAAATGAAAAGGATTGGTATAAAATTCAAAAGAAAAAATTAGTATCAGGTATTTGTTCACAACATGAAACCATTAGGAAACATCTGATTACATCAAGAAAGGTGGTTTGGGAAATTGGGTTTGATGGAAGCCTTTGCCAGAGATTAGGCAGGAAGCTGCACTAATAGCTAAGTTCAACCCCTTCTCCGTTTTTATAAGAAAAAAAAAAAAAAAGATAAAAAAACAACCTTCCTGAATTTTATTCTCTGGTGCTAATAGGACAGAACAGCAATCACATACCTCAAAAAAATAAGGTTATGATTTACAAGTGAACCAGATGGTTCCCATTTCATCTTATTGAATTGTTATCTTTTGAAGAGTTCCTTTTGGTGGATTACAAAGAGAATGTAATCACTTAGAAATCCCCAGAGAGTTTCATAATGAACCCTACTTACATTGTGTTGACACTAATAGTAACTATAACCATGATCTTCGAATCCACATGGAGACAGGGTTATTGAAATTATAGCACAGGCCTGTAATTCATTTAAAAACATAGTTTAAAAAATTAACTTTATGCTGACCAAAAGCCCAGTTAAACCAGTTCCAAATATGAGATGTTATATTAATAACAAAATCAATATGGTTTAACTCCTGAAAAATAACATTTTTTTCTGACAAGTTTTGCCCAGGTTAGTCACATATCAAATTAAGAAACTAAGTAAATCAAACATTTATATGATTGACTCATACTGTGAAAAAAATGTGATCACAGCTTCATATCACAAAACTATTAAGTTCTGTTCAAGTAATTTCCTCTCAGCATTTCCTTTCTTCACTTAAGGTTTCCTTCTTAACCAAAAAGCATCAAATTAAGAAGCTTAAAAGACTGAAGTATTAACACTCCCAGAAAAACAAAAAATGATTGCCTTTCAGAATGGGGGAAAATGCCTCACCAATATACCTTATCAAGGTAAATAGTTGCAAAGGTATAGGAACAGAGGGTTTTTGTTGTTGGTGGTGGGTTTATATTCTTTCCTAATAGTTTGATTTTTGATTTGAAGTTTCTTTAAAATTAATCTTTTAAAATTTCCAGCAGTGAGCAATTCAGCAATTTCAGAGAACAAAATGGCAGGATCTTTGTATCCTTGAAGATCGGATTTAGATTAGTGGGATTGTATTGAAGTAAGTTTTGCTATTTCAAGTATAATAAAGGATAACTCGTATATGCTTCAATTAGCATTTCTGTGAATAACTCTTAACATTTTTCTCTATGCAATCTTTTTAAAATTTGGAATGCCTAATTCATCTTCACTATATCTCTGTATAAAAGTGAAATTTTGAAATTTACCTAACTTTTCAAATTTTATATTCATACATACATCTCCCCCAACCCAACCCTTGGAGCAATTTAAGTGAAGCTGATGTATACTGAAGTAGTAAATGTGTAATGCTCCCATGCCAGGTATAAAAAATATTTTCCACTGAGGTCAGACCTCAATCTCAAAGTTCTTCTAAACACATTGCCCTACTACAATTACAATGAATTGAAATAGGTATTTGAGGCAAAACCTTTGTCACTATCCTTTAGTTCCTAAAACAGACCCTGTTTTAGATAATTTCAGCAGAAAGGGTTATAATATAGGGAATTAGTTGCTTACAAAATTGCTGGAAGACTGAAGGAGCAGACTTGAGGCCTGACCTCCAGGAATAGCTTCTAGAACATTACAGAACTAAGCCCTCAGTTATCTGCTGCTGTTAGAAATGGAAGCAATCAGGAAGGTGCAAATGAAATTCTATAGTTCCAGAACATACTGCTGTAGCTGCAATCCAGGGATCAAAGGGCTTGGTCTGAAAGCTGCCACTACCACCCTTGCCTCTCAGTGCTCAGAAAGCTGTTGATTGGATGGGGAACATAGACCATGGTTGCACCTGCCATTGATGCAGCTGTTTCTTGATACTCAGGAATCTGAGAAATGGATATTGGACAAGGAGCAGAAAAACCTCATGTCACCATGTCCTTGCTTACCATCCATCAGATCTCATATGAGTGATTTAATTAGGGAAACCTAATTTGCATCCAGGCTCTTGGCTTCAAGGAAGATAGAGATTCAGTTTTTAACCAAGAAAGGCGTAGGAGGTCAGAATCAGTACTGAAGGTACATCTTTGGAGAAACCTTACTCTTTTTCCTTATTGGAGCCTCATTGTAAGGAGACACAGGACTTGTATGCAGGATAACACGAAGTTTTAAGAGACTGATTTATCCTAGAAACTGCCTAAAGTCCAGGGGATTTGATCTCTAGCTTTCATTTAGAGGACACAAGTAATGATAATTCTAGCCTCTTATATTTAATTTCTCATTTCTCTTTAACAATTCATTTTGCCAGAAACTTAATTTTAGAACTTGAGCAACTTGATACTGCTGAATTACTTATGTCATTGTGTTGATCCTGCCTTTCCCTCTCACAAAAAAAGGAAGGCCCTTTCTACCTTCACTTCTTATCTGCTATTTAAATAATGCTACTTTTTATAGAGTGAAAATAAGATACATATAAATATATTATCCAAATATTATATATTTAGGCATAAAATGTGCTCTAATCTTGACAGCTACATCTAAAGTTGATTCAGTGGGAAACTAAAGAGTACAGGTGTAGCACTGAAAATATTTTGACTCTGTCATCCACCCTAACTTTTCTTTGGGTCCAAAGCTTTATGTGCTAATAGCTTTCATTTGTGTGGTACCTTGCAGAATACTTGATTCTCAAGGCATCCCTTTAAGTACACCTGGCAGGATCAGTGTGATTAAATGACATGTTTCAGTCATGTAGAAGAGTGGAACACAAACTCAGAACTTTGAACTCAGTAGTTGTTTTTCGGCACTGAGAAAGATTAATATTCTTCTTTTTGGATGATAAATTTAGTACTAATAATTTGTAACAAGTCTTTAAATCTAGCAAATAAATATAAAATGCCTGAAAACACATATCTGTAGAATGCAGTTTGACAGGTTAAATGTTAAGAATTTAATTTAACTTCTGCAATTTTATTTAACTGGCAGAGGGTAGTTGAATGACATGCATTTATGATGTGTTAATTTTAATCTATCTTAAAATGTAATATCTATTTATATGCTACAGAAATTCATTCCTATAGAGATCCTTTTATTTTTTTATAGGAATAATGTATGTGTATAAAGAATACGGCCATGAAATTAGAATACTCTGTCTTTGCTCTCATCGTAGTAGGCTCATCCTCATGTTTGTGTCTATACACAACCATTTCTTTCAAGGCTGCTCCAAGTGACCATCTCCTCTCCTGCCAAAAAAAAAAAAAAAAAAAAAAATAGTACATCCTTATTTGGGCTATCAGGCACTCCTGAAAAAGGATACAATTTTTTAAGCCTGGAGAAATTAAAAAACATGATGGAGGCAATCTGAAATTTTTTCACAAGGCAGGGCTAGGCCTTGAATATAAAAAGTAAGTCATTTGTTATATTTATAAGAACTGAAAAAGTCTGGAATATTTATGTGTTAAAAATTTTACATTATTTGCTTAAGTTCTTAAACTACTTATGTCTACTGTATCATACTGCTTTATTTGTGGGAAAACTTTCAAAGAAAATCATTCAAATAAGTTACTTAGAAAACTTTCTTTACTTTCATATTTTTAAACTATGTAGAAATCAGCTTATTCGCATGTATTCCCTCCCTCTTAAACTTGTTTGTGTGTGTGTGTGTGTGTGTGTGTGTGTGTGTGTGTATAAAGTCTATAAGGAAAGAAGCAGAAAGGCTAGCTTTAGGTTAGGAGTCATTTGCATCCAGAAACCCTGGTAAATGCTTGACTAATTTAGTTGTTAGAAAAGAGATTTTGGGATATAGCAGGGAGTGATCTCAGGTGACAGTTTCTGATGGATTATAAAATCACATTATGTCCTAGTTTTTGGTTTCTGTTGTTATGTACAGCAGGTTCCAGTATACAGAGTAATTCAAGTGTCTTCTGTTGGGCATATGGTGCTTTTAAGAACATGCCAAGGGTTGATTTGACTTCTCTGGTTGATAAAGGATGGCACAGTGGGAAGGAAGGGAACAAGCTATGGATGGTGCGTGGGATTCAGGAAAGGAAGGGATTCATATGAAAGCAGAACTACTGAGAAAAACAACATGCAGTGACCTAATTAGAAAACCTGATTTTGCCATCATTTCAGTTGAATTCCTGTAACTAACTATTTCTTATGGGAAAATTTAATGATATACATATATGTATATGTAAAATATGTATAATGTACATGTATGTTTTATGTATTGAAGTGTGTGTGCATACATACACATATTAAACAGCAAACTCATAGGCAGAAAAAAAGACAAGATTGAACCCTATTTGCTAAAGTGGGGCAGGAGATATCTCATAGGAGCAAATAATACTACTAATAACAAAATTTAAAAGAAACTTTTTGAGTAACAGAGAAGAATCTTCCAGGAAACAACTTGGTACTCCTTCTTGCCCCATATAAAGACAGGGAAAACAATACATTTTTCTCATAGTATCACTTACAGATCCCATTTACTAGCAAAAGAAATGCTTTTGTATGTAAAATTAAAATTAATAAATTAAGAGCATCATGCCTCTGTAATTTTCTGTTATAAGAATTTATGTAATAGTAAATAGTAAATAGAAATTGTCATAACAATAAAAATATGGCTGACCACAACTGTGCAGTTATAGAAAGTCCTAAAGCCACGTTTGGGTGATTTCAGGCAGCAAACACGAGAACTCTACATAATCAGGAAGTCCCATCTGATAGAAAAATTGACCAAAACCAACCAGACAGAGAGGAAGATCCCAAGACTTCATAGAACTAAGAAATCAAGGAAGTATAAGTAGGGCCATTGTGGACATTAACTAGTCATTTTTCAGCAAAGATTTTTAAAATATGGCTGTCTATCATATAGCCTGTGAAACAAATTAATCCTGTCTGAAATTGAGTTGTGGTTCATCTGAAATTTAGTTTTTTTGAATCCCAACTGAAGTTTTTATTTGTTTATTTTTAAAAAGATTTTTATTTCTTATTTTTATAGAGAGGGGAAGGGAGAGAGGCAGAGAAGGAGAGACACCTCAATGTATGGTTGCCTTTCACCTGCCTCCAGCTAAGGACTTGGCTGGAGACCTGGCTTGCAACTTGGTTATGTGCCTTGGCTGGGAATCAAATCAGTGACCTTTGGGTTCACAGGCCGGCACCTTTTTCACTGTGCCACCAGCCAGGGCCTTATTTTTATTCCTTATTGTATTTTTTCATTACCATTTAGTCCCCTTATACTCCCCTCCCCCCAGTCATCACCACACACTGTTGTCCATGTCCATGAGTCCTTTTTCCTTTTTGCTCAATCCCTCCACATCCTAATATCCCCTTCACTAGCTATCATGCTATCATCCTGCTCTCCATCTATGAGTCTGTCCCCATTTTCCTTCCTAGTTCAGTTTATTCATCAGTGAAATCATGTGATATTTGTCTTTCTCTGACGGGCTTATTTCATTTAGCCTAATGTTCTCTGGGTCCAACTTTACTATCACAAAGGATAAAATTGTCATCGTCATCTTCTCTTTTTTTTGGACAGTTGAGTAGTATTCCATTGTGTAAATGCCCCATAATTGTTTTATCCACTCATCTCTGCATGGACACTTGGGCTGCTTCCAGATGCTAGAAATTGTAAATAATGCTACAGTGAACAGAGGGGTGCTTATGTTCTTTTGAATTAGCATTTTGTTTTCTTTGAATATATTCCTAGAAGTGGGATCACTGAGTCACAAGGCAGATCCATTTTTGATTTTTTGAGGTATCTCCATACTGCTTTCTACAGTGGCTACACCAATCTGCATTCACACCATCAATGTGGAAGGGTTTGTTTCCCTTTCTCTACATTCTTGCCAGGACTTGGTGTTTGTTGATTTATTGATGATGGCCATTCTGACAGGTGTGAGATGATATCCATTGTGGTTTTAACTTGCATTTTTGATGATTAGTGACACTGAGCATCTTTTTATATGTCTATTGGCCATCTGATGTCCTCTTTGGAGGAGTGCCCAGCCAATTTTTAATTGTGTGTGTGTGTGTTGAGTTTTGTAAGTTCTTTATAAATTTTGGATATTAAGCCCCCTTATCAGATATATTGGTGAATGTGTTCGCCCATTCTGTGGGTTGTCTTTTTATTTTGTTGGTGATTTTCTTTGCTATGCAAAAAAAAATTTTCATTTGATGTAGTCCCATTTGTTTATTTTTTTTTCTTGTTTCTCTTGCCTGGGGAGATATATCTGATAAAAAAAAAATTGCTATGAGCAATGTCTGAGGTTTTGCTGCCTATGTTTTCATCTAGGATTTTTATGGTTTCAGGTCTAATATTTAAGCCTTTGAACTATTCTGAATTTATTTTTATGTGTGGTGGAAAAAGGTGGTCTAGTTTTATTTTTCTGCCTGTATCTGTCCAATTTTCCCGACACCATTTATTAAGTAAACAAATAAACTATCTTTAGCCCATTGTTTGTGCTTGCTTCCTCTGTTGAATATTGACTGACTAACAAAGATGTGGGCTTATTTCTGGGTTTTCTATTTTGCTCCATTGATTTATGTGTCTGTTTTTATGCCAGTACCATGCTGTTTTGATTACTATGGTCTTATACTATAGTTTGATATTAGGTAGTGTGAGTACTCCAACTTTGTACTTCTTTCTCAGGATTGCTTTTGCTATTCAGGGCCATATGGTTCCATATAAATTTTTGAAATATTTTTTCTAGTTCAGTTAATTACATCATTCGAATCTTGGTAGGAATTGCATTGAATCTATAGATTGCTTTGGGTAGTATGGACATTTTAGTGATGCTAATTTTTCCTATCCATAAACATGGTATGTGCTTTTACTTATTTGTATCTTCTTCAATTTCTTTCTTCAGTGTCTTATAATGTCCCAAGTCTAGGTATTTTACATCCTTAGTTAGGTTTATTCATAGGCATTTTGTTCTTTTTGAAGCAATTGAGATGGGGTTGTTTTCTTAATTTCCCTTTCTGTTGGTTTGTTATTGGCATATAAAATGCAACTGATTTCTGGATATTAACTTTGTATCCTGTTACTTTGCTAAATTCCTTTATCAGTTTTGGTAGTTTCTTGGTGGAATCTTTGGCATTCCCTATGTACAGTACATGTCATCTGCAAATAATGACAGTTTTAATTACTTTTTCCTTTCTAACTTAGACGCCTTTTATTTCTTCTTCTTGTTTCATTGCTATGGCTAGGACTTCAATTATGATGTTGAATAAGAGACATGAAAGTAGACAGGCCTGTCTTGTTTCTGATCTTAAAGGAAATGTCTATAGTTTTTGCCTGTTGAGTATGATGCTGGCAGTGGGTTTGTCATAGATGGCCTTTATTATATTTAGGTATATTCCCTCTATTCCTACTTTGCTGAGAGTTTTTGTCATAAATGGATGCTGGATGTTAGGAAATGCTTTTTCTGCATCTATTGATATGATCATACAGTTTTTGCCCATTTTGTTTATGTGGTTAATCACATTTTTGATTTGTGAATATTGTGCCAACCTAGCATTCCTGGAATAAATCCCACTTGATCATGGTGGATGATCTTTTTGTTGCATTTCTGTATTGGGTTTGCTAATATTTTGTTGAGGATTTTGGCATCTAAAAATTGTTTTGCCTGATTACCTAATTTCTCCATTCTAACCAGCTGACTTGCTTAGGTAAGAGCTGACTGCTGCTAAGTTTACACAGAAGGCTTAGATCAATAGTTGTAACTGAAATCAAAGTTACATACTTATGAGTTGTTAAGTTTAAATATATCCTGTTGTATCATGAAACTTGGATACAAATGTCATGGAATGAAGCAAAGTTAGCATAAATAAATATTTGATAGAGACCATGCTTGAGTTGAATTCAATATTCACTGGACTTGTAACAGGGGCATCTGGCTCGATCACTGGTTGGGGAGGGGTGGTGGTGAGAGAACCCTGATCCTGAGTGAGAAGCTGACTCCCCAGGAGAAGGGGGAAGGTTTACAGGAAACCCCAAGGCGGTGGTTTGAAGCTGCAGCTGGTAAAAAAAACGTCTGCCTTCCCCAAAGAAGGGAGGGGATTTCCAAGAGGGGTTTGGAAGTGCTGAAACAGTCTAGGATTGAAACTGGAGCTGGAGCTTAATAGGCTTCCATATCCCTGGGGAAAAGTAAACAACTATCACAGCTCTTGACATCACTTGCACAGAGCCTGTGTGGGATGTGGGGGCTATAAAAGGCCACAACACATGTGTATCAGGGTGATGCCCCTCCCTACGTAGAGACACAATGCTCTTGCACAACTAGAAAGCCCTCCTACCCGTTTCAGGATTATGGCAGCCAAGGTAGGGGCACAGATATGGTGTGGGTTGATGCTCAAATTTGGATACTCCCACAGCACGTAGGATTTTGGAGGAAAGATTTAAAATGAAGATCATGCAGAAGCACTTCCCTTTTCCTTTCCCTCACTTTCATGGTTGGGAGCCAGCTCGTGGAGGCTGAGTCTTGTGTGCAGGATGCACGCCCTGCCAGTGGCAGGACACCAGGCCCTGTGTGCAACTCTTTCCTTGCCCTGATCACATGTTCTGGAGCAGGTCCTGCGCACTTCACCATTGGTGAGCTCAGGCAGGATGCTGCATCCCTGCCACGCATGGCATGGGTCCTGGACTGCTCCCATTCTCTCTCCATGAGCAATGCAGAGCCTTGTGGTCTGGGAACATTTGCCAGCCCCTTACAGCACAAATAGCCCTAGATGCTGGGGCCCAGCAGGCTGAGCCCCTTGTATGACTGGCTGCAGTGATCTGGCAGAATGTCTTGCCCTGGGAGCGGGAGAAAAATGTGGTGAGACAATGGAGATTCTGGCTTCACAAACGTGCAGAGAGAGAGACAGACAGAGAGACAGAGAGACTGGAGCTGGAGAGATGAAGACCCATCCCTGTAGCAGCCTTGGACTCCAAAATACCAGAAAAGAATGGAGGGGAGTCTCTTGGTGTGGATTTTGTGGATTTGGCTTTCAGCGTTTCTGGGAACAAGGGGATTTCTCTGTGCTACGCAAAGGAATGAATGTCTTGAAGCAGGGACAATACCAGCTCCCCAAAATTGGGCACCACGTTAATAAAAACCTCTTTCCTCACCCACCAGTTTCTGTTGTATGGTTGTGTATGGCAGTAGGTAGCCAAATCCCATTTTACCCTGTAACAGAGTCACTATCTCTAGCTAAATAAGTAAATAAATGTCACCAACCACTGAAAACATGAGTGTGCTCCTAGTGCAATAGCATAGAGAGAAGAAAAGGAAATATATGTAAATGTACCCCTTATGAACCAGGAATGACTCTAAGGATTTTCATACATCTCTTCTTGTAATGCCCCACAAAGCCCTACAATATATATAGGTGATTATTCCCATCTTAGAGACAAGAAATCTGAGGCATAGAGAGCTTACATTTTTTAAAAAGTATATTTTATTGATTGTGCTGTTACAGTTGTCCCAATTTCTTTTCCCTTAGTTCCTCTCCATCCAGGACCTCCCTTCCCTCCCACAATCCCAACCCCCTTAGTTCATGTCCATGGATCATGCATATAAGTTCCCTGATTTCACCTTTTCCTATATTATTCTTAACTTCCCCGTCTGTCTTGTATCCACCAATTATGTTTCCTAATCCCTGCATCATTTTCCTATTTCTCCTCCTTCCCCCTTCCAGCTGATAACCTTCCCAATGATTCTGATCCTATTTTGGTTTTCTGTTTAGTTTGTTTTTATTTTATTTTAAAGATTTTATTCACTATCTTTAGAGAGAGGGGAAGGGAGAGAGGCAGAGAGGGAGAGAAACATCAATGTATGGTTGCCATTCACCTGCCTCCAGCTATGGACCTGGCTGGAGATCTGGCTTGCAACCTGGTTATGTACCCTGGCTGGGAATTGAACCAGTGACCTTTGGGTTTGCAGGCTGGCGCCTCTCCACTGTGCCACCAGCCAGGACCTGGTTTTTTTTTTTTTTAATTCTGTTGTTGATAGTTGTGAGTTTGTTGTCATTTTATTTTATTTTTAAGATTTTATTTATTATTTTTTGAGAGAGGAGAAGGGAGGGAAGCAGAGAGGGAGAAAGACATCAATGTATGGTTGCCTTTCACCTGCCCCTAGCTACAAAACTGGCTGGAGATCTGGCTTGCAACCTTATTAATTCGCCCTGGCTGGGGATTTGAACCAGTGACCTTTGGGTTCACAGGCTGGCACCTTATCCATTGTGCCACCTGCCCGGGTGTTGTCATTTTAATATTCATAGTTTTCAGTGGTTCCTAGCCTATTGCAATGGATTAATGTTCATAGTTTTGATCTTAAATAAGTCCCTTTAATATTTCATATAACAATGACTTGATGAATATGAACGCCTTTAGCTTTACCTTGTCTGGGAAGCACTTAATCTGCTCTTCCAGTCTAAATGATAGCTTTGCTGGATAGAATAATCTTGGTTGTAGGTCCTTGCTTTCCATGACTTTGAATACTTGCCAATCTCTTCTTGCCTGTAGTTTCTTTTTAGAAATCAGTTGATAGTCTTATAGGAATCCCTTTGTAGGTAATTTTCTTCTTTTCTCTTGCTGTTTTTAAGATTCTCTCTTTATCTTTAACCTTTGGCATTTTAACTATGATGGCCTTGGAGTGGGTCTCTTTGAACCCATCTTGTTTGGGACTCTGTGCTTCCTCAACTTGCATGTCCATTTCCTTGAACAAATTAGGGAAGTTTTCTTTTATTGTTTTTAATAGATTTCCCATTTCTTGCTCTTTTTCTTCTCCTTCTGGCACCCCTATGATAAGAATGTTGGAATGCTTGAAGTTATTCCAGAAGCTACTTATACTACCCTCATTTTTTGTACCTTTTTTTCTTGTTGTTTTGATAGGTTGTTTTTTGCTTCTTTTGTTCCATATCATTGATTTGATTCTTGTCTTCGTCCACTCTACTATTATTTTCCTGTAAATCTTTCTTTGTTTCCATTAGTGTATCATTCATTTCTTACTGGATCATTTTTATGCTGTTGAGTTCCTTGAGCTTCCGTGTAACCACTGTTTTGAACTCTGTATCTGATAGATTGCTTATTTCCATTTTGTTTAGTTCTTTTTCTGGAGTTTTGATCTGTTCTTTCATTTGAGCCATGTTTCTTTATCCCTTCATTTTGGCAGCCTCCTTGTGTTGTTGTTGTTTTTTTTTTTCTATGCATTAGGTAGACCTGCTATAACTCCCTGTCTTGGTAGCATGTCCTAATGTCCTATAGGGTCTAATGGCACAGCCTCCCCTATCACCCAAGCTAGGTTTACCCTTTGTGCAGACTGAGTACTCTCTTCATGTAGTTGAGTTTTTGGTTGCTGTTGGCAGGTCAATGGGAGTGATTTTCCCAGGCCAGTCAGCTGCAAGGATTGGTTGTTTGGGTCCTAGTCCTTGACCTGCTTGTGATAGTTCTTGAGCAGGACAGTTCTGTGTCAAGCAGTCCCTACACTGAAGAGTTGTGGGAGGATTTAAGGATAAAACACATTCAACAAGCACTTCTATTCTGGATCAACAAAAATAACAAAACATTTGGAATTTATGTATTTATACTTATTCAAGAAAAGAATGTATTTTAAAAAATTATTTCCTTAGGAGAAGTTGATGTATTGAACATGTGGCACAGTGTAACAGTCATTAAGATTGCACGTCATCATGGTTTTCTCTGCTGCTTTTTGTCTCCTCTCTGTTTTGTCCAGCTAGATGCATGTATGAGGCCCAGTTTGGTATGCTTTCCAAATGCTAAATAAAACAGTCATCATAAGAAAATTGTACTTAGGGCCTGAGAAGCTTATGTTAGGTTTATAGCTAATGAGGTACATTCTTTGTTTCATTAGATTTTCCCCTTCAGGTTTTTGATTCCTATTTTATACTTCTCTTAATAAAATAATAGACCCATGTTTTTACACATTTTTTTATTTCTATGGTTAGTTTTTTGCAACTTGTTATTTTAAATGTTTTGATTTCCTGACCTTCCAAGTCACCACAAGAGCACCAACAACCACAATAATTCACCGGGAATCCAGCAAGAAGCAAATTATACTTCTTCTTTTTTTTTTTTTTATCATTACTCTAGGCATTCTAAAATCCTGACTTTAAACTTGAATGGTCTCTTAAAAAATTATTTATTTATTTTAAGATTTTATTCATTATTTTTAGAGAGAAAGGCAGGGAGAGAGGAAGAAAGGGAGGGAAGCATCAATGTATGGTTGCCTTTCACTTGCCTCCAGCTACGGACCTGGCTGGAGACCTGATTTGCAACCTGGTTATGTGCTCTGGCTGGAAATCGAACCAGTGACCTTTGGGTTCGCAGGCTGGTACCCATCCACTGGCTGAATAGTTTTTTTATTAATTAAAATTGCTTTGGGCTCATGTGGATGATGGTCTGGGCTTATCTATGTTGTATCATATAATGAAAACAGCAACCCTGGCTGGTGGCTCAGTGGATAAAGTGCCAGCTTGTGAACCCAAAGGTTGCTGGTTCAATTCCCAGCCAGGGCAACATAACTAGGTTGCAAGCCAGGTCTCCAGCCAGGTCTGTAGCTGGAGGCAGGTGAAAGGCAACCATACATTGATGTTTCTCTCCCTCTCTCCCTTCCCCCTCTCTCTGGAAATAATAAATAAAATCTTTAAAAAAAGAAAGAAAGAAAGAAAGAAAGGAAGAAAGAAAGAAAGAAAACAGCAGATAACAGGAGCTCCAAGGTACTGAACGTGGGCCAAAATAGCCCATGGAAGATAAAATAGAGGAAACAAAGTGCACTGGAAGCATAGTTTAATTTAGAAAGTTTCTTGGCACCTTGTTTTTCAATTAATGCTGTTTTTTGAGTTTTGAAAGAAATCACACACATTTTTGCTCTAGGAGCACTTAGAGTAAGATCAGCATTGCCCATGTCTAAAAATATTTCTCAGTGAATAAACTGTTAAGAAAACATGTTTGTATTCACACTTTGAATAGAAATATTTACTATTCAGACTCTGTACTTGAAGTTTTTAAATTAAGTAACTAAATTGGCTTTTTGTGAAATGATGACCAAAATTAGGGCACTGGATCACCTCCTGTACAGCAAAAGCAAACAATCAAGAATTCCAGATTGAGGCTTCAAATGACCTGTACTAAATTATCTTACATTGTACTGAACTTTGTTTGTTTTAATTCAAAAGCATAATAGGAGAAGAATGTGTTAGAAATTTGTTCCTAAAAACCTGAAAGACAATGAATATTTGATGATATATTGAAGCTTTAATGAAACATTCTTGCATTCATTAAATAAATGAGCTCAGATGATTCTAGTTTTGAGGATGTTAGAGCTGGATGGGCTTAATTAATGTCATTATTGTTTTTTCTAGTCAAAGTTACTCACATTCTGTGTATATTTCATATGATTCTTTTTAAAAAATATTTTATTTGTTCTTTTTAGAGAGAGGGGAAGGGAAAGAGGCAGAGAGGGACAGAGACATCAATGTGTGGTTGGTTGCCTTTCACCTGCCTCCAGCTACAGAGCTTGCTGGAGACCTGGTTTGCAACTTTGTTATGTGTGCCCTGGCTGGGAATTGAACTAGCGACTTTTGGGTTTGCAGGCTGGCACCTTATTCACTGTGCCACCAGCCAGGGCCCATATGATTCTTAATGGTTCAGCTCACCAAGTCTACTAAGTATCAACCAACCCCTTGTTTCATGTGCTCATCATCAATCCTACACTAATACTTTTTTTTTTGGTTACTTTTGTTAAGTGACTCACCCAACTTTAGGAGAGTACACTTTACCAATTTTGGACAATGCTAGGAATACAGGAAAACTTTGCAGAAGTTTTATTTACTCTTTTCTTGCAACTTCAGTGTAGGGTTATTTAAAGTAGGATTATTTAACAAATACACTTTTTTTGTAGTTATTTTTGTTCATATTGCACATATCATTGCTGATTTTTGTTGCTTAAGTGTTCAGTGTTTAGCTCATTCAATGCTGCCTGATTTAAAAAAAAAAAAAAAAATCCTTTACTTCATTCCCCTCACTTTGCTGTCATGAGCTAATTTGCTTGGATGATTAAACCAAGGGTGTTTGAGAGACAAATGCAGGAATATACACTAACCTGCTTTATGGCACTCAACACCTTGACATGGTTTCTAGATAACTGGCTGTCTGCAGGGTCATTCTTGATTCCAACACCTGAGGTGAGGATAGGGCAGGAATCCAGTACTGCAAAGGCTGGTCAGAAAATGGGGAGCAAACTAGTCAGTCATTTACTTTTTCTGTTGTTTGGGGGAAGAATTTTGTGTCAGTTTTATGGAGCTTTAGAAAAAGTATATTTATGCATCATGTAGCATGGAGAACCTGTTGACATAGTATATAATGCTACAATTTCATATTGTTTGAAACTTTAAAAGATTCAAGATGGCAGAGGAGTAAGTGGAAGCTGCACTGACCTCCTCCCAGGACCAATCTGGAATTGCAACTGAATTGTGGTGAAATTATCTGAAATAACCAACTGAACAATAGCTGGAGAGAAGCGTTATAACCATGGACAGACAGAAGAAACTGCTTCACCATAATATGATTGGTATGGAGTGCAGTATGCAGACATGAGAGGGCTGGCTGGGCTCCAACAGGCAGTAGCTGAGGTGCCAGAGAGAAATTTCAGCAGCCAGGGTGTTCCCCCTGATAAGTGTGGGGTCTGAACTCCAAGCTGGGCTCCCCAGCCTACAGCATCAGAGCCAGAAAGGAACCCAGATAACATCCAGCTTTGAAAAGTGGTGGGGTTTCTGTCTGCCAGAGATAGATAGCTGAAGATGTCAGGAACCTTTTCAAAGGCCAGTGCATTTGTTGCCACTTACCCTGAGCTCTGGCAAAAGTGGGAGAGAGTGGAATAGACACTTGAGGAGAGTCTGGGGATGGTTGGCTTTGGGGAGAGAACTGAGGGAACAGTCACCAGGATCCCTGTGCTGAATCATTTCCTGTACTTTAGGAGCCATCTTGCTTAGGCAGAGCAGTACTGCACCCCACCCCCTGCCCCCAATGGCAATCAGCCTGAGGGGGAGCAATAGTCCTGCCCACAGGAACTACTCTGCCCCTCCCTATGGTGCTTAAGCCTGACTGCTGATTACAGATGGACTAGATTAACAACTAAAGGAGACAGCCACAGACTATGGAATCTCTGGTAGTCTTGAATAGGCTGCCTAGGGCCTGACTGGGACACCATCTGACATCACCAGGGGCAGATTCAGAAAGAGAAAACAGTGGTAAACACTAGACTGTACTGAGGTGAATTCTATCATGGTCTTCTTAATGACTTGCACTAGTTTTTCCTCTGCATAGCTTTGTAATATTCATTTCTTATTTTTCAGATTTGTGCCTATTAGCTTACTAGTTTTTTATTATAATTTATTTCAAATCTCATATTTGGCTCCTCCCTTCTCTTACTCCATTTTACCTTCTTTTTTTCTCTTCTTACTTTGTTTTAAATTTCATTTTGTCTCTTGCCACAACTTGTTTTCCTTCCACACTCTTACTATTTTCCCCCTCCAGCCTCTCAAAACCATTTTTCTTGTTATTAATCATCTCACATTCTTTTTCCCATTCTTAAAATTCCATTATTCTCTCTTTACCTTTACCAATCTTTGATCATTAGTTGTGGATATGGTAGTGATTGTTGCATCTCTTCAATTTTATTTCTAGATCTTCACTATTTTTGTATTTCAAATCTCAAATTTTATTGTTCTCTTCTCTTACTCCATTTTGCCTTCTTCCTGCCATTTTCTTTTTTTTAATGCAAATTTTCCCTGTCCTATTTGGGTTTCACCTTCCCTATTTCTTATCCCTCTATTCTCTCAAAATCACTTCTCTTTCATCTAGACATCTCTTAAGCTTTTCTTTTTCTTTTTTCACTCTTATTCCCATGCCACTTATATTAATCTTTGCTCAATTGTTGTTTATAGTGCTGTGGTGAATCTTTTTCTTCAATTTGGTTCCTATTTTTTTCTCTTGCTATATATTTTGAAAATATCTTCAAACCTAATACTATATACTTCCATCTTGCCTTCTTCCCTCCCTTTTTTATTTATTATGTAAATTTTACTGTCTCTCTTTGCCTTGTCCCTATTCTCTACTCTTACTATCACTCCTCCTTCCACTCTCTCTACATCGTTTTTCTTTCAGTTAGTCATCTCATATTAATTTTTCCTTTTTTATAATAGTCTCAATTTCTTTACACCTTTATTAATACTGGCTCCTTTGTTGTTGATAATGTGATCATGGGTGGGGGTTGTTTTTTGTGAGTGTGGGTTTGTTTCCTGTAATGTTTGGTTTTGTTCTGGCAGCACATATACAAACACTATACAAGACATAGTGGGCAGAGTGAGTCTTATCTGGAGAGCCCACATAAATGGCATAAAGTTCATCCCAACAACCTCAAGTTCGGGAGATCAAGGACACTGCACCTCTGAATCCTACAGGTCTCTTACCATGGTAAGTCCACACCATCAAGATAGTCAAAGCAGATAAATCTAAGAAGCAGAAATAAACAAGAAGAGTCACTAAATGGGGAGACAAAGAAACACCCCCCAATAGAAAGGAAAGGGGGAATTCCCAGAAAGAATGCCAAATGAAATAAAGGCAAGCAAACTCAGACACTGAGTTCAAAATAATGATTATAAGGATCCTCAATAAGCTCAGTGAGAACTACAAAGAACTCTGAGGACCTATGAGGAACTTACTGTGAACTACACCAGCATGAAAAAGGACACAGAAACTTTCAATAACAGCCAGGAAGAAATAAAGAATACAATATCTGCAATGAAGAATACATTAGAAGGAATTAAAAGCAGGCTAGATGAAATAGAGGATTGAATCAGTGACCTGAAGTATAAGGTAGAAAGCTCCCAGACAAAGCAACAAAATGAAAAAAGCCTCAAAAACAATGAAGTGGGCTTAGGGGAGCTGCAGGAAAACGTGACTAGATAAACAAAATCAACAAGCTACTAACCAGACTCATCAAGAAAAAAAGAAAGAGAACCCAAAAAATAAAATTAGAAATGAAAGAGGAGAAATTATATCTGATACCATAGGAATACAAAGGATTGTAAGAAATTACAAACAACTATATGCCAAGAAATTTGACAACCTTGGCAAAATGGGCAAATTTTTAGAAATGTATTCTAGTGAACACTGAATCAAGAAGAAGCAGAAAGCCTGAATAGACCAATAACAGCTAGTGAAATTGAAGCAGTAACCAAGGAAAAAAAAATCCTGGACCAGATGGTTTCAAAGGTGAATTTTACCAAAAATTTAGGGAAGTGCTAACTCCTATCCTTCTCTATTCAAAAAAATTTAAGAAGAGGGATGACTCCCAAACCCTTTCTGTGATGCCAGTATTATCCTAATTCTAAAACCAAGTAAATACACAAAAAGAAAGAAAACTAAAGGCCAATATTTCTGAGGAACATAAATGCTAAAGTTCTCAACGAAATATTGACAAATCAGATCCAGCAATACATTGAAAAGATCATATGCCATGATCGAGTGGGAATCATCTCAGGAATGCAAGAATGGTATAATATTTGCAAGTCAATAAATATAATACACTGTACAAACAAAGTCAAGACAAAAATTATATGATCATATCAACAGATGCCAAAAAAGCATTTAATATAGTATGGCACACATTTATGATAAAAACCACTCAGCAAAGTGAGAATTGAGGAAATATAACTAAACATAATAGAGGCCACATATGAGAAACCTAGGGCCAGCATCATACTCAACAGGCAAAAATAAAGCTTTTCCCTTAAGATCAGAAAAAAGACAAGGGTATTTGCTTTCACCACTTTTATTCAACATAGTACTGGAAGTTCTAGGCACAGTGCTCAGACAAGAACAATAAATAAAAGACACATAAATTGGAAAGGAGAAAGTAAAATGGTTATTATTTGCAGATGATTTAATAGTGTACATAGAAATCCCCGTAGGCTCTACCAAAAAACTACTCAACCTAATAAGTGAATTTAGCAAAGTAGCAGGATACAAAGTCAATATTCAGAAACCAAAAGCATTTATATACACCAATAATGAAATATCAGAAAGAGAAACTAGGAAAACATCCTTTTTATTATAGCAAAACAAGAAAAAGAAAGTGCCGAGGAATAAACTTAACCAAGAAAGTAAAATACCTATACTCTAAAAACTGTAGAACACTGAAGAAAGAAATTAAGGAAGATACATGGAAGCATATACCCTGTTCATGGATTGGAAGAATTAACATTATTGAAATATTCATACTACCCAAAGCAATTTATAGGTTCAATGCAACCTTACTAAAATATCAATGGCATATTTCACAGATTTAGAATATTTCAAAAATTATGTGGAACCAAAACCAACTCCAAATAACCTCAGCAATCTTGAGAAAGAACAGAATAGGAGGAATCACAATACCTGATATCAAACTATACTGCAAGGCCACTGTAATCAAAACAATCTGGCACTGGCTTAAGGACAGACACAAGAGTCCATAAATAAACCCATGCTTTTATTGTCAATTAATATTTGACAGAAGGTACAGCAGCATAAAATGGAGTAAAAATAGCCTCTTCAACAAATGATGTTGGGGGAACTGGAATGGTACATGCAATAAATAAAATTAGACCACCAACTTATACCACATACCAGAATAAACTCAAAATGGATAAAACTTAAATATAAGCCATGTCACCATAAAAGTCTTAGAAGAAAACAGGCAGTAAAATTTCAGATATTCCACACAGCAATATTTTTGCTGAGATATTCTCTAAGGCAAGGGAAATAAAAGAAAGAATAAACAAATGGGACTCCATCAAATTAAAAAGCTTCTGCACTGCTAAAGGAAACATCATCAAAATGAAAAGGGAACAAACTATATGGGAAAACATATTTGCCAATGATGCCTTGAACTAGGGTTTGATCTCCAAAATATGGAAAGAACTTATACAACTCAACACCAGGAAGACATACAATCCAATTAAAAAATTGGCAAAAGAGCTGAACAGACACTTCTCCAAGGAGGACAAACAAAGGGCCCATAGACATATGAAATGATGCAAAATAAAATCATCAGAGAGATGCAAAATAAAGCCACAGTGAAATACCATCTCATATAGGTCAGAATGGTCATTAGTAACAAATAACTAGAGTTGGCGAGGATGTGGAGAAAATGGAACCCTAGTGCACTGTTGGTGGGAATGCAGACTGGTACAGCCACTGTGAAAAACAGTATGGAATTTCCTCAAAAACCTAAAATAGGAAATGCCTTTCAATCTAGCAATTCCACTGCTGGGATTATACCCTAAGATTTCTGAAACACCAATTCCAAAGAACCTATGCACTTCTATATTCATAGCAGCATTATTTGTAATAGCCAAGTACTGGAAACAGCCTAAATGCCCCTCAGTAAATGAGTGGATCAAAACACTGTGGTACAATTTACACAATGGAATACTATGCAGCAGAAAGAAAGGAGGAACTCCTGCCTTTCATGGCAGCATGGATAGAACTAGATAGTATTATGCTAAGTGAAATAAGTCAAGCAGTGAAAGAGAAATACCATATGATCTCACCTATAAGAGGAACCTAATGAACAAAACATACAAATGAGCAAAATAGAACCAGAGGCATGGAAATAAGGAACAGACAGACAGTGACCAGAGGGGAGTGGGATGGGGGGAAAGGAGGGGAAGAGTCAAAGAGTTTAGTCAAGGAACAGGTATAAATGATCCATGGATATAGACAACAGAGTGGGGATTGACTGTGGGAGTGGGGTTGAGGTGGGCAGGGGAGAGCAACAGGAAGAAATTGGGACAACTATAATACAACAATGATAAGAAAAGAGACTTTATATGCTTTCTTATATTATTCTTTCCAAGACTGGATTAGACTAGAATTTGTGTTAAGTTCTAAGAAATAAGTGCAGTGTCCTTTCTCTCCTGGTTTACATCTTTATTTGAAAATACATTTCTGAAGGTATGAATGGACTTCAAGATGTCATAATGAGAAACTTTTATAATGCTTTTAAATGGCAAAAGTAAATTTGATTTGTTTTTCTTCCCATTCTGTGCTTCCCAATCCCTCCTTCCCTCTATTATTTTGAGACCAACTTGAAGCAGTGGAAAAGAGAGAGAGAGTGATTATGACTAAGTGTTCAGCAGTTACTTCAGTACTGCATAAATGCAAGAATAGACAATCAGAGAGCCAGAGGCCTAATGGCTCCTGGGAGAAATACAGTTCATGAGTCCCTCTTAGACTTTGAGAAAGTCCTCACCAAGGAAGAAATAGTATCTGTACTGTGTAGCACACTTAGTTAGGAGATAGTAATACATCTTAATGTTTGAAAATCATTGGAAATGTTTTTCGTAAAAATTAAAGTGTTATATTTCATATGTTAACATGATAAATGTAATAAAACCATCTGTTATAGATAGAAATACATGGCATGAAGTCTGTTGGAAGTATCAGATTTACTGAATAATCAGCAAAAACATTAAAGGGCTTTAATATGATGACATAGGTCTTACAAAACATAGCAGAGTAGGATCCATAATACAAGCTATTTTTTATGGTATCAATTCAAATAAAAAACAAATAGGCTGATGCGAACCAGGTGGGGAGGGTGGTGGTTAAGGTTAGACTTGTCATGAGTATCTCTGCTACCGACAGTAAACCAGCTGTTGGCAGCGTGGGCAACTTGGTGCTGCACTCAGCCTGTAGCTGTGTCAGCATGTTTTGATGCCATCTCATACTAACCTGGCTACTGGAATCCCCAGTAGTAAAGCGAAATACCCAAGGCTCTCCAGCATGGATGATGGCTACATTGACCTTCAGTTTAAGAAAAGCCCTCCTAAGATCCCATATAAGGCCATCGCACTTGCTACAGTGCTGAAAGACAAATACCATATGATCTCACCCATTACAGGACAATAATGAACAAAACAACCAACCAGCAAAACAGAACCAGATACATGAATACAGTGAGTAGACCTTCAGTGGGCAGGGGGAAGGAAGAGGCAAAGAAGGGGAGCAGTTTAGTCAAGAAACTAGTATGGAAGAACCATGGACATGGACAAGTGGGATTGACTTTAGGGGGGAGTGGGTGAGTGGGGAAGGGGACAGAGGGGAGTGAAAAGGGGATAGATGTAATACAACAATAAAATTAAATAAAAAAATAAAAACAAATAAAATGAGGCATTTCTGCTAAACTGTATTGTGCAAAAAGAGAAAATGAATTTATCTCCTACTTCCTGGCCCTCCAGCATCTTGTAGATATTAAATTAGAACTTTGCTTCTTTCTCTTCTCCCCATAGCTTTGAGATGATACCTGAAATTCAATAAGACCAGTAATTAACAAATAATTTACTGATGGCAAAGTGCTTTTTATTTTACTAAATAGATTTGAAAATAGAAATTCACTAGAACTGATAATTTCAGGAATCCTGATGCCAAGAATGGGTGATACCAGCCAGGTTTTTTGTGTGAATATCTTCGATGACTGCTCAAGATTTTGGCATTTACCCAAAGCCAAAACATGTTCTCCATGCTGTTGTATTTTATATTCTGGGCACTTTGGTTAATATGACTGATTACATACTGTATAAATTAGGTAGATTAGGCAAAGGAAAACCCAACAGGGGAACATAAAGTATTGATTGCTGTTTTATTTATGGTAATAATCTTTTGGATATCTGGAAGTCATTGAAACATCAAAACAAAATTAGGGTAAGGAAACCCACAGACAATGTGGGGCTTTAGGGTGGACCTTACTCTGTTCTGAGACCTGTTTAAACTTTATACTCATGTACATCATGAGTAATGCCATATAATGGTGGTCAATAGTCTCTGCTGAATGAATAAGTAAATGGCCAAGCCAGGATAGTAAAGCAGCTGTTTGTTGAACTAAATACCTGAAACTGTAGGGGTGTGAAGGAAATAAGTATATGACATGGTATCTTCCCTCAAGTTATTATCCACCTCTAAGAAGTTCACCTTTTTGGAGTCTACTCTTGTGGCTTTATTTGATCCCCCACTCCTTTTGTATAATCCAGAAGTACTTAATTTATGCTAGTAGTGGCAATGCTAGTGGTAACAGGCCACTTCTCTAAAACCACCCATGCGTTCATTTATTAAGATGTTAAGGAAGATTTAAAACACATCACAGCTTTGAAATAGCAGGGACACTTTAGTCTGAATCTATATGTTATCTGGGTATGGAAAAAAACTCAATTATTTGTAAAAGGACTTAAGAACCATGGATTATCCTTCTCCCAATGGAGCATTATTTCATTTGCTCTTTTCTTGCATTATTTCTCTAATTTGAAAGGACAGCCTTACATTGCTTTTAGGTATTTTGTTTCATTGGATGCCAAACTAGGGAGACAAAGGGAACATTCCTTGGTGAATGGGCACTTTGTGCCACTGAGCAATTTCTCATTAGGCATTTTAGGATCTTTGAAAGTGTAACATATGTTTTGAAATGGACAACCTATTTGGGTAACTGCTTCCTCCTCTCAGTTCTTATAACTGCTGCTAGAGTCTCAAAATAAATGGAATCTATCACTCTTTATTTGAGTGATTTCATTCTGTAAGTAGTGTGATTAAGTGAGATACCACTTACCTTAGAGCTCTGAGGAGGCACTTATCTGAAGGGACTCAGGAGGGACTTAACGTTAGGTAAGGCTGCAGTGCAAAATGCTGTACAGTCAGGGCAAAACAGTTGTAATGCCAGTGAGTCTGATTAAGAGTTATATCTACAGAGAGCTAAAAACATACAGAAAGATGCCTCTTATTCTCTATAGGTAAGTGTGTCCTCCTAGAAAGCTATATGTAAATCAAACTATACCTTGGAAGTGAACAACCAGTGACTTAGAAACATTTTTATTCCTTGCTTGGCCAATGTGCATAAAAGAATGCATTTTTGATTGACTCCTTATATGAAATCATTCACCTTTTTAGATGACATTAAAACTTCTTTAGGATGTGTATTTTCCATAAAAGAAGGTAAATAGGTCCTGGCTGGAAGCACAGTGGATAAGGTGCTGGCCTTAGTGACCCAAAGGTCACTGGTTCGATTCCCAGCCAGGGCACACATAACCAGGTTGCAAGCCAGGTCTCTAACCAGGTCTCTAGCTGAAGGCAGGTGAAAGGCAACCATACATTGAAGTCTTTTTCCCTCTCTGCCTCTCTCCCTTCCCTTCTCTCTAAAAATAATAAATAAAATCTTTAAAAAAGAAGGTAAGTAATGGACTGCATATGAATTATAAACCAATTCAAACCCATGTGAGTTTCAAGTCAAAGCCAATTACTATTCTAAACAGATAAGGAGATGAGATAGGCAGATAGTAGGTCCAAAGACTATAAAACCCCTAATAAGAGGTGCCCAGGAGGCTTATAAATAACTAAAATAAACATTTTATTCATATAAAAATAAAGAATAGGGGGAGCAGAGTACAAAATGGCTCATTAGCATAACTTTGGCTACAATATTGTGTACATGGCTTGCTACTGAAGTTTTGACCACAAATGAGCTTTTTTGACCGGTATAGGCATTTTGATAAATTATCTTTCAAGCACCTGATAAGGAACTTCATCATTTTTACCTTAGTGTTAAAAGCAACACCAGGGACTAAAATGACCATGGAAGAGCCCTGAGAGAATGGGGGGTCGGGTCCAGTTTGGATACAGAATGAGGTCTATTGCAGGATGCCCTGGAGATATGCACTAGAAAATATTTTTGTTGTTAAACATATTTATTAACCATTTATAAGATGAAGTCGAATGAAGGAATGATATTATTCAACAACCTTAAATTTTCAGTCCAGTAAGTGCCACAAGGGACTCCAGCAAGACTTAACCAAACTAGGTAATTGGACAATATGGTGAAGATGAAATTTGAAACAGGCAAGTGTGAGGTGATGCACATCTGAAAGAACAATTTAAGCTAATCATACACAGTGATGGATATTGAATTAGCCATAACCTTCCAAGAAAAAGATCATGAGCTTTGCTCAATGTGTTACAGTGCTAAAAATAAGTCACTGGAAGAGGAGTGAGAATAATGTGGAAAATATTAAGGTGCCATTATATAAATTGGCAGCATATCCTTGTCTAGAATATTATGTTGAGTTTTTGGTACCTCATCATAAAAATGTAATGGAAGAACCAGAGAAATGTGCTGAAGGCCAGCTAAACTGATTAGAAATCTAAGATAAGCTTCATTATGAAGAGAATATTTTTATGTCACATTTAAAGATCTCCTGTTTCAAAAATCCTATAGTGATATAAAAGACAGGCACTTATGACTCTCAGTGGCATCTGAGGCATGCCCATTAAAGAGAAAATAAGCACTCACATTTTGCACTGTAGTTTCTAGACTTGGGTAATCAAGACATTTTTATCCTCAAATAGTATCTTGAGTCTGCTCAAAGTAGTGTAAGTTGGTGGCATCTTTAAAAAAAAAAAAAAACAACATATGGGAAAACCCCTTTTATATGGGCCACATTTGATGCTTGTCTGTGTTCACTTTTCTAGTGATAATTGGTGTTTGTAATGATAATTCCAGGTCACTGCATGATTTTTCAAACACTTTTAAAATCAGGGGGGAAGAAAACCACGCCTTAACAGAAACCCACAAATGCATTTAATTTAGTATAATTGAATAAATAAAATTTGATCTATTTTTCCATCCTATTCTTGGCCACAAATGATAGTTTTTTATAGTTGTTTTTCAGTCTTTATTTAGCCTAAGAACTTCATTTAAGTTAACAAAGAATAAAAATGCGATAAATGTAAAACAACACATGAAACTAAAAACAAGGAAAAGGCAGACATTGCTGCTTTTCACTCATTGCTTGGGGGCTTGCAGCCAGGGGGTAGTGGTGGGGGAGAGATTCTACCTCCACTGTTACAATACTTTTGTATATACTCTCACAGCCTCTGACTGTTAGAATTTGCTTTAAAGGAAGAACTGAGAAATAATGTGCAAGAGCTGAATGTAGTACTTGGTAGTGAGAGTAATAATCAAGTTGAGCTAAGGACTGATTCAAGTAATGTTAGCTTCTGAGAAATCAGTTTCACAATTATCAGTGCTAGCTTGGCTTAGACTTTCTTTTCCTGGGAAGTATACTTATAAATGGCATTTTGAGAATGATTTTCTCCAGAGTAACATAGACCCTTTCATACTTTAAAGGATAATCTCTACCAGGATATAAATCCCAATGGTCCTTTCCATGAACTAGATGAAATGTATTTCAACATTTGTTTTTGTCACTAAAATATTATTCAGTTGCTCATGAAGAAATAATAAAGACCAAATGAGAATAAGCAAAGACCATTTATTCAGAGATTGCTATATCAAGGGAGTCAGCCATTTGTGTCATTTGTGTTTTGGCAGAGACTTAAAGGCAGTCAGGGGAATGGAAAGCTTTATAGTGAATAAAAGGGAAAGTTTCAGATGTGCTCTGATTGGAGGCCGTTAGCATGGAGAAGCTATAGGTGGGCTCATAGAAGCAGGGCATCCTATGTGATTGGTGAGTTGTACATAATTTTCTTTCTCTGGTTGGTCCTTAGTTGGAAGCAGGACAAAAAATTAGAGAAGCTGGCAGTTATTAATCAAGACCTGGATGTTTGGGGCTCACCATTAGAGGGATTGTTGTTTGGCTTCCTGGATTATTCCTAGAGATAGCAGTGCGATTTCCTACAAGGCTGACCTATAGGATGCCAGCTACTGTAGATGGAGCTGATTTCCTGGGCAAGTTGCTTCAGGCGTTGGGTCAGAGTTCTGTTTCTATGTACTGTATAGTCTGGATGTTATTCATTTGAATGTACGGTCTCACTCTGTAAAACAAAAACTAAAGTTCACATTTGGAGAGAATTGAACTCTTGAAAGCATCAGACTTCCATTTTCGAACAGTGTTTAGTTTTCTAATGCCTGAAATGAGTCATCACCAAGATAAGAACACCTTTGGAAGTCTCATATTATGGCTTCCTTGTGCTCTGGGCAAGAAATGACTTGAATACACAATTTTCATTCAAAGAAAGTAATTCTAAATTATAGAATATGTAGTTGAAAATATGACCTATTTGAAAAAAAGAAAGATAAAACCACATTTTTGAAACTTCCTCTGTACTTTTATTTTATTAATTGGAGAGCATAACTTGTGGGTCAAGCCTCAATGTGAATAAGGCTATCTTGAAAGTTGACTATTTCAGGCCACCAAGGAAGCCATCATTTTGGAAGCTGTTTCAGGGATCGTATTGATAGTCTAAGGGGCTAAAGGAGATAAAACGGCCTGTTAAGTACCTTAGTTTCCTCTGAGAGATACAGTGTAAACAAGGAAAATTGGCTTTAGCAATAAAGAACCTTTGATTGATGGATTATGTAATACTCAATATCCTAGATTGAATGGTATCACACAAGCAGAAAGCTAATTTTTTTCTAGGTGCTAATATATACTGACATTTAGCCATGTATAATATACTAACACAATTAACTGAAATATACCGTTCCTGAAATGTGCTATAACCAAATGCACTATATTTTTCATATGATTTGCAATTTCCATGGAGAGCTCATTTGGATTACGTTTATAATATTCATTTAGCAAACTCCATTAGCAATGTTTACAAGTGCTTATGGAGCTGGTAAATGAGTTTGCGGATGTGCTGTGAACGAAGCTAAATGCATCCATTTGTGTATGGGATCTAATTCATAAACTCATTCTAATCAGGCATGGTGTATAGCACATTAAACTCTAACCTGTGAATCTGGATTCTTATATGGCTCCTACACGGCTTCTTAATATGACTGAATTGATTAACCTTTTGGTTTCTTGATTTTCCCTGGAGGAGAAAACTCATTGCAAAATGGGGTTAATATGAGCAGCTGAACATAGGAATCCTTAAAGGCAAACAAACAAACAAACAAATAAAAAGAAAAAGAGAGAGATTTTCAGTATCTTCCTGGTTGTAAATTAGGTTTTTAGTGGAAAGCTATTATAGCACACTCAGGTTCCTGGAACATTAATCACATTAATGAGAATGGAACTTTATGAATTATCCTGGTGACCTGAAAAGGTTTCTGCATTTTGTTTTGTAAAAGGCCCTAACCTAAAAAATGCAAGTATTCCTATTTGATTCTTTGATAGGAAATATCTAGAGGCCTGTTACCAAGACAAACTGTTAGACCATTGACGATCTGCATGAATTTAAGATTAAAATTCAGGAGACTCAAATTTTTAGGTCATTATTAATGCTAGGTCAAGACACTGGTGGGATATGGGACCTGGGGAGATAGTAGGTCAATGATACACAGACTTATATGGATTTCCCAGGATTAGGAAGAAAGCCTGAAACAATAATAACTAATACTTATTGCTGCCTACCATAGGCTCCAAGCACTTTATGTGTAACTCTGATCCTCGGAGCAATCCAATGAGGGCAGATACTGTTATTTTTATCTTCATTTTACAAGTGAGAAAACTGAGCCTCTGAGAAGTATTGTGTCCTAAGGTCACACAGCTACAAACCAGCTGTGCCAGAATTTGACTCCAGATGCCTGATCTTTAAAATTGTGTCGTAGATAACTGATATCTTCTTTAGAATGTACATTGAGATACACAATTGGCTGAGCCAGAAGAATCAGCAGTCTTTCCCAAGGTTATGTAGTTGTTCTTTTGGAGTAGAAGTTCTAATTCTGGCACACTGAAGACATAGGCTGTAATTCCCCATCTTGGATCTGATTAATACCCAGGATCCAGAAATTCAAGTCATCTTTGATATGATAAGAAAGTTATCAAAGAGTGCCATCCAATGAGGATATTTTTGTCTGCCTTCAAATTTGAGCTGGGAGTTTCAGTTATTATTTAAAAATTTTTTTCACAAATATAGTTTTTTTTTTTTTTCATAGAACACAGATGCTCTTAACTCCCTAGCAGTCACCATCTGTACCTCAATTTACATTTCCCAAAACACTGCTGACATCTGTTTAAATGCCAATCTCTCCCCAACTTAGTAAGATTTTAGCTAAAAAGTGATATGAGTGATTTGGAATTTCAAAGCTACACTAATTTTAATCAAAATGCTCAATGGCTACATTTATATAGGCTTCATCTGCCCCTTTGAGAAGGTTTCCATGAAATGGAGGCTGATACTAAAACTGATCTGTCATTATAGGGGAAATGTGGGATCATTTCACCAGGTTAGACTTTTTGTCTATGGGAAAAGGAAGAAAAAGGTTCTGAGTTGCTTGGAGACTTCTGGGTAGTTAGGAATCCTCCCAAAGAATCATTGCCACTGATTCCTTTCTGTAGGTTGATGCTTCCTTCAGACAGGTACATTTGACTTTCTTTCATGAATATGAGGGGAAAGTTATAGAAAATATGCTTGGTGATAGACATGGTGTGGAAGTGAGGCTGATGGCTGGTTGAACAATGGGACAGAGATAATCATGAGCTGTGGGGTACTGATTTTTTAAAAAGACTGTACAGAAATTATGTCCCTAAAGAAGTGTTGTGCTTTGGCTGGAGGCACAGTGGATAAGACACTGGCCTGTGAACCCAAAGCTTGCTGGTTCGTTCCCCAGCCAGGGCACATAACCAGGTCTCCAGCCAGGTCTCCAGCCAGATCTGTAGCTAGAGGCAACTGAAAGGCAACATATGTAGCTATCTCTTTCCTTCTCTGCTTCTCTCGCTACCCTTCTCTCTAAAAATAAATAAAATCTTAAAAAAAAAAAAAAGGAGTGTTGTTCACAATAGCATCCATGGATGCTATAAACTTAATACAGTGCCGCTATAATTATTCAAAAAGTTCTTGAAGTTACTTTGAAGTGAAGGGAATTTGGGAGCATATTCTCAGGGATGTCAAACCTTTATTTGAGAGAAACTTTGATTTTTGGAAAACTCCAAAAGTCTTCTGGAATGTAGAGTTGCTATAAAGTAGATCGGGGGAGGGGGGAGGGGGATGGTTCCTAAGTGGTTCATAAACTGATTCTAAGAAGACAATTGAAAAAGATGAACTTTAGAAAAATTGTAAGCAATAGAGGCATCATGAGTCTAGGTATGTAATCTCTTGAGAAGAACTCTTCATTTAGAAGTATAAACTCAGTCTTGTTTGTTTGTGTTTTAGAATGAGACAGGTCAGGCCTTTAGATATGACTTCATATATTTCAAGATGTGTAACCTGGGGTACTTACCCATGTTAAGCCTCAGTTAGTTTCCTTATCTGTAAAGTAGAGATAATTATAATAACTTCTTCATGGCACAGTGAGCATTAAAAAGGGTAGTGTCTATAGTGCTTTGCTCAGTGCTTGGCATATAATAAGCATTCAATAAAAGTGATGCCAACTCGTATGCTTGAGATAGACATATGGATTCTAATCTCATAAGATATAGAGTGATGTAGTAGAAGGACTTGGAGCTGTGTCCTACTATTTATTTGGTTATAATGGTCCTAAGAAAATCAGTTAACTGTTAGTTCTGACTTCCTTCTCTGTAAAGTGAGTATAATAATACTTCTTTTGCCAAATTACTATGAATATTAGGAATAATATACATAAAGAATTTTGGTGCTGGCCTGCAAATCCAAAGGTTGCTGGTTTGATTCCCCAGCCAGGGCACTTAACCAGGTTGCAAGCCAGGTCTCCAGCCAGGTCTAGCTGGAGGCAGGTGAAAGGCAACCATACATTGATGTCTCTCTCCCTTTCTGCCTCTCTAAAAATAATAAATAAAATCTTAAAGAATTTTGGGCAATGATTTTGATAATTGTGGAAAGGAATCTTCGTATAATAATGGGATGCAGAGTGTTTTCCAAAGGTGATAATAAGTTTAATGTGGGACTAATACTTGCATTTTAAATATTACAAAATTTCAAATTACAACTTGGGAATTTTTCAAAATGGCAAATATCTCTAGGCATGGTTCCATCACGCCTGGATTTATTGGTTTCTAGGTTGCAGACCTAGAATATCATAGGTCCATCCCACTTGTATCTCTGAGTGGATATCATAGGGTTCCTAGTGCTATCAGGCCTTGGTTAACTATAGAGCTTAATGGAACATGACTTCCATGGTTAGAAGTTTTTCCTTATCTGTAGATTAAGACCTTAGGGAATAGTGTCAGTTATGAATATTTAAGTGCATCTTTTAAAATGCATATAACAATTTTTATAGAGACAGGCATTGTTCTGTTCCCCACTTTCAGCATTAAATTTCCGCAAGAAGTCTTAGAGAATTTCTTACAACAAAAGAAAATGAGGCCCTGTAGTAACATTCTTCTTTCAAGAGAGGAGAATATTTCTATTTTCTTTCCATTTTGTTTGGTAAAACTGTCTCAGTTAAAATGAGATGTCTGACTCATTTCTACAGCCAAATATTTCTGAAATGAAAGATTAGACTTACATTTTTAAAAAACCAATTTAATTCTAAAATAAACTTAAAACTTCCTGATTTAAATCAAACCAAAATGTTTAGGAATAAAATTGTAATTAAATAAGTAGTTTAAAAAAAAAAAACATTGAAAAGAGTGGAATCTTTTCCTGACATTAAATCTTACAGAGAATCTAAAATGAGAAATGGATGAAAGCAAGATTACTCTAGTTAAAGAAGGAAGAGAGAGGCCTACTCTTTGCCCTCCCAACTTTTATTTTTCCTCTCCCATTTCCCATAATCATATAACACTTCCCAGAAACTGTAGAGCTCTCAGAAACACAATTTTGGATCTATCATCTTGTCCCTTGGTTTAATCTACTTGTCGTGTTAAAATAAAATAAAATAAAATAAAAAGACAGCATTTTGTGCATAGAGACTTAATCCTGTCAACTTGAGTAGGCAGGAGACAGACATGTTTACACCCTGACATCTTAGTTCTCTTTGCTTTGCCCAATGTTTGGGAGCAGGGGTTCTGAATAGAGACAAGTCTGCCTACAGGTTTGATTTCTCTCCTGGTTAACCTGGCAGATTTCCTGTAGTGAATTTCAAATCAAGAGGACAGGTGCCACAGTATTAAAAAGTGGCTCTACTGATGTTTCATAACATTGGCCATGTTGGTATTTTCTTTTGTCAAAGTTCAGTGTCAAAGCAAGGATAAGGTGAGGACTTGAATGCTCTTAGAAAAGACACAGACTCTCTGCAATGTAACATACCCCATTTGGTTAGGAAAAGTTGAAACTTGTTTTGCCTTTGATAAATTGCCCTCAGGCCAGTGACTGGAAAATGTCACCAACAGCACAGTCTCTGCCTCATATTCTGTAAAAGGTTGATATGGCTCTCCCAGAGATTCCCTCTGGCATCCTTTAAATAGCACTTAGGTTTTAGGATTCAACTGTGAGAAATCATCTCACACAAGGAGTAAAACAGGAAGTGCTGGTGGCATGATGACCCCAAACTACATGGTAGATGGATATGGCCTGAGACTGATAGTCCAAATTGGCCTGAGCCATGGGACCTGATTGACAAAGGGAGGGGACAGAGGGGTACATGCTGAATGTAAATAATGAGCATGGGAGCATTTGGTTTTTTACCTTCTGGTTCTATGCTAGTGAGAGTAGCCAGGTTACAACCTAGAAATTTATCATAGGCCCCAAAGGACTCACTCAAAGTGAGAAGCCCAGGGTACAGTTCTACAAATCCAGTCCCCAGGGTTTAAGAGGAAGGTAACTATGGATCTGCTTCCCTTAGGCTGTGTGTCTTTGGGAAAATTACTTAACTCTCTAATTAAACCTTAGTTCCCTCAGGTGTAAATTTCAGTAGCTTCTCAAACCATCTGTGCTGGGAGGCCAGTTTTTGTTTTTGTTTCTGTTTTAAATATTCAGTTAATCTCTAGACTGATAGTTTTGTATAATATAATGAAAATGAATTCCTAGAAATATATACTTTTTAAATTCTTAAATTCAACAGGCATAAAATTGCTCTGTGAAATTGCTTTTAAAATTTCTAAACATTTACTCTCAGTTTCTACAGTATTTTGTTGTAGACCATTAATAATTGGTGGTCTGACACTAGAATTTGGACTAGACTTTGGATGCCATTGGTATAGATACTAGTGGTATCACTTCAGATAGGGGTTATTATGAGGCTAAATGGAATAGGACATATATTTGACAATTGTTATCACAGTGTTTATATTTCCTGTAATTTTAAGCCATTGGAAAGATATTTTACCACCAGTAAATCTCTACCTTTGTAAAGCCATAACAACACAGAGGTTTTCACAAAGAATACATATGAAGGAGAGAAAAGAAATTTTTCAAATCAACCTTTTTTTTTTTTTTGAGAGTCTGAGGAATGATAGGTTTTAGGAACATCAGGTAAAGTTTTGAGTTTTTCAAGCCAATCCATAGGCCAAGTACAAATCATGGGACTGCTTCATTAAAAATGTGAACTGAAGACATCCAAAACAGGCCCCCAGCTTAGGAGAGGGAGTCCCATCTGCAGCACAATCAATCAGTGTGATGCTCCCGTGGTTGAAAAGGTTTTGAATTTCATTCCCTTACTGGAACTGCTGGACAGCCAAACATCTCAGTGCTTAGCACTTGCCTTAAAGGCATGCAGACTTAGATTTGAAAACCTTCTTCTTGCCAGTGAGGTTATGGATGCTCTCCAAGCTCCCATTTTCTCCTGTGGAAAGTAGAGGCTAATTATAGTGCTTGATTTCCTAGTGCCACTGAAAAGATTAAATGAAATGATTCCTGTTAGTGTTCAATAAGTTTTGAATGGGTAATGATAGTTGTAGGACCAAAGTGAGCAGCTCAATTTTAGCAAAGCCATGCTAACACATGGCCATGATGGACTGAGGTGGGTCAGGAAGGTACAGCAAAAGCCCTTCTTGGACAGAGAAGAAGAAAAGATCCCAAACCTCAGTGCACCACTTTTAAAAGGTTTATGACTCTTAAATCATGACTTTCCCTATAGCTATCTAACACTCTTTCTCCTTCCCTTCACCCCAGCTGTGAAAGAGATGGTTATAATATGGAAAAATGAATCAAAGTCTTGAATACATCATCCAAGGTGAGGAAAACTGCAGGGGTTGAACAGGAGTCTGGGGAAGCAGGAGTCCCCTTTTTTTCCCTATCTACACAATGTGCAGCGGATATACATGATTAAAATTCTTAACACGATTTCAGAACATTGCCTTCCTAGGTGGATGACACGCAAAGGCAGGCATAGAGATTGAAGAATGATCTAACTCAAGTGGCTCATTTGTAAGAGCCCGGATAACACTCCATAATGAATTTGCTGTTTACTGATGTAACAGTGCATTCATTTGGCATTAATGGGCAGGGCCAATGTACAGTCATAGTTATTTTATTTAAATTCAGGCATTGGTACTGGGCAACTAAATTGCTGCAGAAAGAAAGTGACATGCCAATTTCAACGGTACTTACTGCCATACCATCTAGTAGCTGAAAAACAGAATATATGAAAAATAGGCTGAAACCATAAATGCTAACTAATGATAACAATGATGCTACTAATAATATACTTTATTTGGAAGGCTCAGTTAGTGAAGGGAGAATTCTTGGAAAGGTATTGATTGGCCCACAAAGCTGAACTTAAGGAACAAGATGGGCCAGCGTGGCTCCCAAACAATTTTCCTAATTTATATAATTATGGGGGACATTTCTTTGGGTGCAATTTCCAAATAAGCTTCAGTAGACCTAAACCCTCACCCTACTGTCACCCCAGACTCCTTTTTGGTTATTTCTGGGGGCTAGGTAGTGTTTCATCTGTGTTCTACAGCAAACCACTCCTCAGCAAAAGACCCTGACATTGCTTCTGTTCTGGTGGCCTCTATGGGAACCCTGCCTTGCCAGTGTAACTCCTCTTCCCTTGGGGGCATGTCTTGACCACACTAAGTGTGGCCTGGGGCAGAGCCAGCACAGTGGTACTCTATGCTGCAGTCTTTCATAAATGTACATGTCCCTGTTTCTTATAGTAACCTCTTTTTTATAGGAGCTCAAAATCAGGCCATCAGGCTGTGTATGTGGCAGGAAGGCAAGTGAGGATAGAGGCCATGCCTTTCCCTGCATTGACCTCATCTGACTCTTCCCAGGTACCCTCTACAAAGACCCCATGAATATTACTCAGCAAAGAAACACTGGCAAAGTGAAGAGAATCACCTTGTTCCATTTACCAAAAGCATCTGGATCCTAGCTCCAGTCCAGAGAAGAGTATCCCTAGGATGAGAAACTGATTAAAAAGTATCTATCATTTATACCTTCACATGAATGAGTTTTAAAATGTTTTTTCTAGGAGCATGTTTGGATAGGAGACAAACTTGAGAATATGGGTTACATGAAATGTATACAACTAGGGTAGGGTAGAGGAATGTTAAGGAAGTTAAAACCAGCTTTGATGAGCTCACAGTTGAACTCTAAGATGGCCTTGCTTTCACTACTAGCAAAATTTTAGACAAATCAGAAATGTAGTATGTACTTTAGCTAAAATAGACCAAATATTGAAAGGAAAACTAAGTTTGAGTCAACCACTGTGCATGTTCTGCTTCAGTGTTTGGAATTTCTAATACTTGGTATGAATCAAGACATCCTTTGAAAAATTGAGCTGTAAATCCCTAGTCAGAAACTGATTTCCACTCACTTCCTGATTGCAAACAGTACCCTTTCAAAGAAAAGTCATATATTTACACTTTTTATGCCACAGGTCTTGTCTGAAGATATGCTTCCGAGAAGAGCTGCAAAGGATTCCTGTAATTTTTGAATCTGAAGAGAATACAGTGGTTCATTGTCCGAAATCTGTTTCTCTAATAACCAGCTCAATTTTGATCTAGACTTGGCCTTTATGAGGAGTGGTTGGTGGGGAGGATGCACATGGGGATCAAGAAGGACATTTTCAGCCCTGGCATATGGCTTACTCAGAAGCACTTGGCCTAACTCTGGATGATTTCCAATGATGTTAATTCAGGGAGACAATGCAGACAGTTGGAGGTGTAAGTTCATACAGGCAGGGCAAGGGTTATTTTCTTTGTCATTACCGAGGTATTTTTAAAAATAGGTTTTCTTTTCCCATGGACTTCACACTTTAACAATTTTATTTACCTAATAGCATTTATCAAATAATAATGGCTTTGTTTTCCTTATTTATTAAGATAAGCTAGGGATAACTACAATCATTTTTTAACTAATGTGACAACCAGTGTAATTGAATTGATAAAATGCCATAAAAATTAAACAAAACAAAATGGGAGAAAACCTGGTGTGTACATTTATGTTTATTTGAGTAATATATATTTTCCACTGGCTTTCAAAACACTAAATATAAGTCACAGATACCTATTACTGCCTTTACTCAGTCTATGAAAAATGTCAGAACTTAAGAGTGCAGGATAGAAAAACTTCCTGGGGTTTTCCAGGGTAATGAATAGAGACCTGAGGAAATACGAGCATGTGATGGGACATGGGTGGCACTTTAGCCCCTTCTATGGGCACCTGGTATAAATCTTCATCAACACTTGCTACATAGAAGAGTGAAAATAAAATGAGTGAGTTCAGCAGTTTGCTTCCATAAAGGAGATGTCTGTTAAGGTATTTGTACCTAATGAGCAGTTTTGAGCACCTTCATCTACTATATACCTACATTATCTTATATCATCTTTAAAGTGATTATGGAATTAGAACATAAAGTTGGGGAGTAATTTGAATTAAGAGAAGAATATAACCCTGGATTAATTATATTACTGACCCTTTCTAGTTAACTAATTTAGGTAAAAGACTTCCCCTATGGATAGTTAATTTAAAATATATGTGATGAACAAATACACCTAGAAGACTTTTCATAACTGATTGTGTCTCAACTGCCTATTTAAACCAAACATACATTTGATTGTTTTTAAATATTGATGCCTTTGCTGTTATTACAGAACACTGAGTAGGAGTTCACACTATGAGGGCACCATGTGACTGTGTCAAGCTAATGTCAAAGTAACAGCCTTGAGCAGCACTGCAGTCTGACAGGTTTCAGAACAGGGTGACTGCTGAGAGGACTGCTCTGAGGCTGAATTAGGTCTCTCCTTGTAAGGGTTTTGCTGTTTTCTTGGGTACCTGCAGCCTGGAGTTCTGTCAAACTTCACTGATTCTATCCCTGTGTAGAGAGGGAGGGCATAAACCTTGCCAACAGGAAGGATGAATATGTATGGTGTTTTTCTTTGGATCGGGCTGACTATGACCTCTGCTGAGAGGGATTTTGTGGAAGCATGCTGGACTTCCTTAGCATGAAGCCTGCCAAATAAATTGCCTAGCTTGCATATCTCTTGTAAGGAGGACCAACCAGCTTATGCTGAGCTTCTTAGTGCAGGAAAAGCAGTTCTTTTACAACAGCATGACTGAAAATGCTAGTTCCTTTGCTTAGCATAGTTTTGGCTTCCCCTCTGCGGTGGTCCTGGCTGACATCTACCCATGGTGTACATCATGATTTAAATGTTGTTTCTTCAGGAGGCCTTCACTACCTTCCCCGGCTATGTTAGAAGGACTTCCTGATATATGCCCCGTAGCACCTTTCATTCCCCCATTTTATTAATCAGGATTTTCCAGAGAAATAGGAACTCTGTGTGTGTGTGTGTGTGTGTGTGTGTGTGTGTGCGCGCGCACGCTTATAGAGCAAGGGAGAGAAAATGAGGGGGAGGGGGAGGGGAGAGAGAGATTGATTGATTTTAAGGAATGGGTTCAAATGATTATGGATGCTTGGAAAGTCCAAAATCTGATGGGACAGGCTGGAAGGCTGAGACCCAGAAAGGGCCAATGTTGCAGCTCAAGCGCCAATGCCATCTGTTGGAAGAAATCCTTCTTGCTTGGGGTAGATCAATCTTTATTTATTAAGGATTTTGGCTGATTGGATGAGGCCCATCTAAATTATGGAGGATAATCTGCTGTGTTCAAAGTCCACCAATTTAAATGTTAATTTCATCCAAAAATCTCCCCACAGAAACATTTATAATAATGTTTGACTAAATATCTGGGCACTGTGGGCCAGCCAAGCTGACACATAAAATTAAAGGTCACACCCATGTAATGCTATTATATCTGTTAATGTTTACACATGTGAATGTTTGCAACCCTCTAGGTATGAAGACCTGGACCATGTCTGTTACGTTCTTGATATGTTCCCAGAACTCAGTACATGGTCAAACATAAAGTAGGTGCTCATTGAATATTACCATTATTTATTCAATAAATACTTATTAAGTACTAATTATGCATCATACCAAGTCCTGTTCTTGTTGCCAGGGATAAGCAGTAAACAACACAGAGTTTTAAATTAAGGTAAGTACCAAACCAAGGACAGAGCCATATCAAGTAGAGTATAGGGATGATGGAGGATAGAACATCATTAAGAGTGAGCATTTATGGAGGACTTACTGTGTGTGAGGCACTTTCTAAATATCTGGCACATATTTATTTAATATTTACACTAACCTGACATAGGTACTATTATTATCATGCCAAATAAGAAAACTGCAGTTTATAAGTGATTCAGCCAGGATTTAGATGTAGTAGTCTGGCTCCAGAGTCCACATGCATAACTATTATGTTCCATTGTGCCTGGTAACCCCATGGGATAACCTCCAAATGAAGCATGAAATGGTATTGACTTGGGCGTTCAATAGGAAAGGTCAGGGGAATGGTGACAGCTGCAGTGGAGGTGGAAGAAAGATCTCTGAGATTTGATGACAGAAAAGACTAGAAAATCTTTTTAATGAGTAGAACTCTCTGAAGGAGGTGAGTGGTGTGTGTGTGTGTGTGTGTGTAAAGCAGTAAAGTCTATCCATACCTGTTGGGGTGTTCTAGCAATGCTACTAGCTAATCTGCCTCATATGTACTTCCATGATTTGAAGAACAGGGTACAGACTTCTCTAAGGAGGCAGAGTGATGAGAGCTGAATTTCCATATAGTATGCATAAGGGTTTCTCTGAGACAGGGATAATACTGACCACTTGGTCCATCTTGCTTTCTCCTGAAACTCTGTAAGGTTGGTCTACCAGCATATCTGTGCAGTTATATTTTGATATAGTGATCATCGGCAGGTTGATAAGATTGCTAAGAAAGAGTGTGGAAGAAATAATAGGGAGTTCTGTGTAAAGGTGAAACAAGGGAGACTTACCATCTAGGGACTGGCATCACCCCTGCTGCACTTGTCCACCTTGTTATTCTTTGTCACTTTCACTGGGCAGGGAGAATAGAGTCTCTTAAGAATAAGGCCTTTTTCCTTGTACCTGATTGCCTTCTCTTTTCCTCTGCAGATGAGGCTATGGAAAACTTGCTGCCACTAAACAAGGGTTTATTGTCATACTAAAAAAGATAAAAATCATGGCTGCCTCATATCAATGCATGAAAGAAAAAAACCACTCTGCTATTTATTTTTTTAAAATAGGAAAAAGAGCTAGATTGCTAACTAAATAAGTGTCACCAGGATCCAAATAGGTGATAATTGCAAGAGAAAATCTAAATGGGCTTTTATTTTGCATTGAAGAATGGAAAAAGTCATTGGTGTTTTGGAATCATGGAGAGCCTAACCCTTTCTTTTCCAACATGCCCCAAAATCTTTTGGAATTCTGCAAAGCCTAACCCAAAATAACATTCACTCTTCACTTAGGGTTGAATTGGGCTAGTCATCTGTTTTTCCACATTTTAAAAATATTCATAGAGGAACCTCAATTGTGCCTTTGGTACAGAAAGCAATAATTGCATTACCCAAAAGCCTCTGCTTTGATATGACAAGCAAGATGCTGGCTGGTAGATATCTTCCTGTATGGTTTGCCAACCCCAAGTTGTGCAGCAAATATCTCACTTAGTTTTCTTCAGTACAATTCAACTGACTTTTATTGACTCCATCTAGATAGATGCACGGCACTGTTGTAGTCCTTGAACAGGATAGGGAAGGAGTCAGTTGTTCCTGCTCTCTCATGCTTATTATGTAGGAACAGGAGGCAAACATATAAGTAATTTTGGTATAAGGCAGAAAGAACGGTAACTTAGGGACCTGCTGAGTGCAATGAGAATTATATGTAGTGCTAATATAAAAGAATGCTAGGAATATTCATACACCCAAAAACTTCCGTGATGATGGACCTGTAACATGAGAGCAAAGGTGAGACTTGAGATGTAGTTGGCCTATAATAACTAGCATGAGATTCATATCTTATTTAAAATCTGGGTCACAATAGGTTCTCTAACCTAATAGATAGCTAGCATGTTTGCATGCTTAACTGTTTCAGACTCTATCCTCAGGAGCTTATATAGAATATTCAATTGACTCCTCATAGTTTATAGGATAGAAAATGTTAGCTTCATTCACATTAAATAACATACTTAGAGAGACTAGACCAGTTTTCCAGGGACTCATACTAGTAATGATGAAGCTGGAGTTAGAAACTGGGTCTGACTTACTCTAAAAGAATTACATTTTACTGTGTTCCATGTCTGTATATTTAGAATAGATGCACCAAAAGACACTGATCCTTATTGTATAACAAATTCTGTTTCACTAAGGCTGGTCAGGGTTGTGACCCCAACCTATTTATCACAAAAGAAATAACTAAATTGTCTTGAGCCAAAGTTTATTTACTTAGTATTTTTTTTTTGTTTTCAAAAGTTATTTTCTTTTAATTGACTTTATTAGGATGACACTGCTAAACAAAATCACATATGTTTCAGGTGCACAATTCCACAACACATCATCTGTACACTGTATTGTGTGCTCATCAACCCAAGTGAAGTCTCTGTCCATCACCCCTGTACTCATCTCCACATCCCCTGATCCCTCTCCATTGGTAATCATCACTGTTGTCCATGTCCATGAGTTTTTGTGGATTTTTGCTCAAACCTTCTACCCTCCAAGCCCCCTAAACCCTCCCCCCAGCTGTCAGCTTGCTTTCTATTTGTGAGTTTGTCTGTATTTTTGATTGTTAGTTCATTTTATTCATTATTCCACATAATAGTGAAATTGTATGGTACATGTTTTCCTCTGGCTTATTTCATTTAGCACAATGCTCTCCAAGTCCATGTTGTTGCAAAGGGTAAGATTTTCTTCTTCTTCTTCTTCTTCTTCTTCTTTTTTTTTTTTACAGCTGAGTAGTGAGTAGTATCCCATTGTGTAAATGTGACATAGTTTTATCTACTCATCTACTGATGGACACTAGGCTGATTCCAAAACTTGGCTATTGTAAATAACACTGTAATGCACATAGGGATGCAAATATTCTTTCAAATTAGTGTTTTGGGTTTCTTAGATAAATTCCCAGAAGTTGAATTGCTGGGTAATAAGGCAGTTCTATTTTAATTTTTTTGAGGAATCTCTGTAATGCTTCCCACAGTCATTGCATCAATCTGCATTTCTACCAATAGTGCACAAGGGTTGCCTTTCCTCCACATCCTTGCCAATCTTGTTGTTTGTTAATTTATTGGTAACAGCCATTCCTACAGGTGTGAGATGATATCTCATTGTGGTTAATTTTCATTTCTCTGATGATTAGTGATGTTAATTATCTTTTCATATGTGTGTTGGCCTCCTGTATGTCATTTTGGGAGAAGTATCTATGGTCTTCTAAATGTCTATGGTGCATCTATGGTCTTTTACCCATTTTTTAATTGGGTTGTTTGGGGTTTTTTTGTGTTTTATAAGTTCTTGATATTAACTTTTTATCAGATCTATCATTGATGACTATGTTCTGCCATTTAGTGGGTTGTCTTTGCATTTTATTGATAGTTTCCTTTGCTGTGCAAACACATTTAGTTTAATGTAGTCCCATTTTTTTTCTTTTGTTTCATTTTCCTGAGGAGATATATCAGAAAAAATATGGTTATGAGAAATGTCCAAGATTTTACTGCCTTTTTTTTTCTGGGATTTTTATGGTTCTGAGTCTAACATTTAAGTCTTTAGTCCATTTTGAGTTTATTCTTACATATGACATAAAAAGGCAGTCTAGTTTCTTTTTTTTTTTTCAAGAGAGGAAGGGAAACACCTATATGTGAAGAGAAACACTGATTGGCTGTCTCTCACATGCCCCCAACTTGGGGACCTGGCCACAACCCAGCATGTGCCCTGACTGGGAATCAAATCTATGACCTTTTGTTCTGCAGGCCTGCGCTCAGTCCACTGAGCCACACCAGCCAGGGCTCGCTCTTTCTTTTTAGTATATTTTATTGATTATGCTGTTACAGTTGCCCCAATTTCTTTTCCCTTTGCTCCCTCCACCCAGAATCCCCCTACCCTTCCATAATCCTATGCCTCCCTTAGTTAATATCCATGGGTTATATAGATAAGTTCACTGATTTCACCCTTTCCTATTATTCTTAACTTTTTCCTGTCTATCTTGTACCCACCACTTATGTTTCCTAATCTCTGTACTATTTCCCCATTTCCCTCCCTGCCCCCTCCCAGCTAATAACCCTCCCAATGACCTCTATACCTTGATTCTGACCTCATTCTGTTTTAGTTTTTATTTTTTAAATTCTGTTGTTGATAGTTGTGTTTGTTGTCATTTTAATGTTTATAATTTTTATTTCTTTTTCTTAAGTAGTCCCTTTAACATTTCATATAAAAGTGGCTTGGTGATGATGAACTCCTTTAGCTTTATCTGCCCTTCCATTAGAAATGATTGCTTTGCTGGATAAAGTGATCTTGGTTGTATGTGTTTGCTTTTCATCACTTTGAGTATTTCTTGCCAGTCTATTGTTGCTTGCAAAGTTTCTTTTGAGAAATCAGCTGATAGTCTGATGGGAGCCCCTTTATAGGTAACACTCTTTTCTCTTGCTGCTTTTAAGATTATCTTTAACTTTGGCATTTTAAGTATGATATGTCTTGGTGTGGTTCAACATGGGTCTAGCTTGTTTGGGACTCTCTGTGCTTCCTGGCCTTGTATGTCTATTTTCTTCACTAAATTTGGGAAGGTTTCCTTCATTATTTTTTCACACAACTTCTTAATTTCTTGCTCTTCCTGTCCCCCTTCTGGCATCCCTATCATTTAGATGTTGGCACATTTAAAGTTGTTCCATAAGTTCCTAGGCCTCTCCTCATTTTCTCATTTTTTTAATTAAATTCTTGTTTCCTCATTCTATATTGGTTGACTGTTCATTTCTTCCTTATGTTCAAAATCATTGATTTGAACCCCATTTTCTTTCCCTTCACCATTGGTTTCATGTGGATTTTCCTTTGTTTTACTTAACATAGCCATCACTTCTTCCCTTCTGCGTTTGCCACACTCAAACATATCTGTCAAGTCTGTGAGCATCTTTATCACCAGCATTTTGAACTCTGCCATTTGTTTGGTTGGCTATCTCTTCATTGTTTAGTTCTCCTACTGGATCCTTGATTTGTTTCCTTTTTTGGGCCATACTTCTCTGTCTCCTCAATTTGACAGGCTCCTGTGTTTACCTCTGTGTTTTAGGTAGAGCTGTCACACCTGTTATATCATAAAGGATGGAGCATTATGTATTCCTCAGTTGTGGGTGACCCATTTCACCACATTGTGGTGGTATGTTAGGAGGGGGTCTGAGAAGGAACAATGCTGCTTGCTCAGCACTTACCCCTTTGCTAGGCACTTCTCCCATTTCCTGTATGGAACTGGCACCTCTCTAGCTGTTTCCCTAGCCATGGGTCCCAGAGTGGGTGGGTCTGCAGATGTTCTTGGACTGTGGGGGCCTCTAAACAAACAGACTCTGCTGAGAGATGGACTCTTTCTTCCTCCTCCCCAAACTTCACTGGTTTTCACAGTCAGAAGCCATGAGGTTTGATTACCCCCACCCCCACCCCATCCCTAGTGCTGGAACTGTGAGCCACATAGTCTTGCCTGGTGCCGGGAGCACTCCCCAGGTGTCCCTACTTTTTAAAAATGTGTGACTGCACCTTCCACAGGTTGACCCCAACCACTGTCCTGCCACAGCTGCCTTTCCACCCAACCACATCCTCTTTGTCCCAGCTCCACCCCTCCTACCTTTCTGGATGAGTATTCTTCTTTATGTCTTTGTTTGTTGGACTTCAATGCAGCTCAGTTTTCTGGAATTTCTGGTTTTCTCTAGTATTGAGGTGGATGTATTCCTTCTTAGTTGTGGAGGGAGACATAGTGTGTCTACCTACTCCTCCATCTTGGCTGGAAGTCTCTCTCTTCTCTTTTCCATGCATCTGACCAATTTTCCCAACACCATTATGGAATAGGTTAGCTTTACCCTATTGTATGTTTTTGCTTTCTTTGCCAACTATTAATTGACTATAAAGATATGGGTTTATTTCTGGATTCTATTCTGTTACATTGCTCCCTATATCTGTTTTTATGCCAGTACCATGCTGTTTTGATTACTGTGGCCTTATAGTATAGTTTGATATTAGATAGCATGATTTCTCTAACTTTGTTCTTCTTTCTCATGATAGCTGTAGCTATTCAGGTTTTTTGTGGTTCCATAGGAATTTTTGGAATATTTGTTCTAGTTTTGAGAAATACACCTTGATATCTAGTTTTGTGAAATACACCTTGATTTTGCTTTGGGGAACATGGACATTTTAATGATGCTAATTTTTCCTGTCCATGAACACAGCATATGCTTCCACTTATTTGTATATTCTTCAGTTTCTTTCTTTAGTATATTAAAATTTTTCTGAGCTTGGTATTTTACATTCTTGGTTACATTTATTCCTAGGTATTGTTTTGATGCCATTGTAAATGGGATTGTTTTCTTAATTTCCCTTCTGAGAATTCAGTATTGGTGTATAAAAATGCAACTAATTTCTGGATATTTATTTTCTATCTTGCTACTACTGAATTTATCTATCAGTTCTAGTAGTTTTTGGTGGAATGTTTAGGGTTCTCTATATACACTATCATGTCACATGCAAATAATGACAGTTTGACTTTTTCCTGTTCAATTTGGATGTCTTTTATTTTTTCTTCTTGTCTGATTGATGTGACTAGTACTTTTAGTACTATGTTGAATAAAGTGGTGAAAGTGGACATCCTTCTTTTGTTCCCAATCTTAAGGGAAAAGCTTTTAGTTTTTGCCCTTTAAGTAATGACGTTGGCTATGGGTTTATGATATATGGCCTTTATTGTGTTGAGTTATGTGCCCTCTGCTCTCACTTTGCTGAGAGTTTTTTATGAAAAATGAGTGCTGGATTTATTCAGATGATTTTTTTCTGCATCTCTTGGTATGGTCATGTGATTTTTATTCTCCATTTTGTGTATGTGACATATCACATTTATTGATTTGTGGATATTGTACCAACCTAGCATCCCCTGATTAAATCCCATTTGGTTATGGTGTATGATCTTTTTAATATTATAGGATTCAGGCTACTAGTATTTTGTTGATGATTTTAGCAATGATGTTCATTAGGGAAGTTGGCCTATAATTTTCGTTCTTTGTAGTGTCTATATCTGGTTTTGGAATTAGAACAATGCTCGCCTTGTAAAATGAACTTGGGAGCCTTCCCTCCTCTTGAATTACTTGAAATAGATTGAGAAGGATAGGTGTTCTTCTTGGAATGTTTAGTAAAAATCACCTGTGATGCCATCTGGTCCAGGACTCTTGTTTGTTTTAGGATTTTTAAAAAATTTAATTTAATTTAATTTAATTTTTTTACTGCTTCAATTTCACCAGTTGTAATATGTTTATTCAAATTCTCTAACTTCCTGATTCAGTTTTGGAATATTCTATGTTTTTAGGAATTTATCCATTTCTTTTAGATTGTCTATTTTTTGGGCATGTAACTGTTTGTAATAGTTTCTTATAATACTTTGTATTTCTTTGGTGACAGTTGTTACCTCCCCTCTTTCAGTTTTGATTTGGGTCCTCTCTCTTTTTCTCTTGATGAGTTTGGTTAAAGTTTTGTCAACTTTGTTGATCTTTTCAAAGAAGCAGCTCTTGGTTTCATTGATTTTCGTTTTTTTTTTTTTTTTTTTTTTTTTTTTTTTTTTTTTTTTTTTTTTTTTTTTTTTTTTTTTTTTTTTTTTTTTTTTTTTTTTTTTTTTTTTTTTTTTTTTTTTTTTTTTTTTTTTTTTTTTTTTTTTTTTTTTTTTTTTTTTTTTTTTTTTTTTTTTTTTTTTTTTTTTTTTTTTTTACTATTTAATTCATTTCTGCTCTGATCTTTATTATTTTCTTTCATTTACTTACTTTGGGCTTATTGTTGTTGGTTTTTATTTTCAAGTTTCTTTACGTGTAAAGTTAGAGTGTTTATTTGAGATTTTTCTAGTTTCTTGAGGTAGGCCTGTAATGCTCTGAATTTCTTTCTTAGGACTGCTTTTGCTGTGTCCCACAGATTTTTGGGTTGTTGTGTTTTCATTTGTATCAAATTATCTTTTGATTTCTTTCTTGACTCATTGTTCAGCAACAAATTCTTTAGGCTCCATGTCTTTATGTGCTTTTCAGTTTTTTCATGTGATTGGTTTCTAGTTTCATGGCATTGTGGTTAGAGAAGATGCTTGATATGATTTCAGTCTTCTTAAATTTGAGATTTGTTTTGTTTCCTAACATGTGGTCTATCCCAGGAAATGTTCCATGTGCGCTTGAAAAGAATATATGTTCTGCTGCCTTAAGATGAAATGCTTTAAATATCAATTAAATCCATCTGATTTACTGTGTCATTTAAGGGCATGGTTTCCTTGTTGATTTTTTCTTTGGAAGATCTATCAGTTGATGTTAATGGGATGTTAAAATCCCCTACAATGACTTTTATTTATTGTCAATCTCTCTCTTTATGTCCACCAAGATTTTCTTTATATGTTTAGATGCTCCTGTGTTGGGTCATGTATGTTTACAAGGGTTATTCACTTGCTTGATTGTGTCCTTTATCATTATGTAGTGTTCTTCTTTGTCTTTATTATATAGCCTTTATTGTAAAGTCTGTTTTGTTAGATATAATTATTGCTACCTCAGATTTGTTTTCTTTCCATTTGCATGAAATATCTTTTTCCATTCCTTTATTTTTAGTTTGTATGTATGCCTTGATTTGAGGTGGGCCCCTTGTAGACAGCAAATATAAATATATATGTATATAATCTTATTTTCTTATCTATTCAACTTTATATCTTTTGATTGAAGCATTTAAGCCATTTAAATTTAAAGTGATTACTAATGTGTATTTTAATATATAATATGTATGTAACATATAATTAATGCTATTTATTACTATTTTATTCTTTTACTTCCAGTTCTCAGAGTTTTTGCCCTTTAAGTAATGATGTTGGCTATGGGTTTATGATATATGGCCTTTATTGTGTTGAGTTATGTTCCCTCTGCTCTCACTTTGCTGAGACATTTTATGAAAAATGAGTGCTGGATTTATTCAGATGATTTTTTTCTGCATCTATTGGTATGGTCATATGATTTTTATTCTTCACACAACAATGTATGGTTGCCTTTTGTGTGTCTACAGCTGGGAACCTGGCTGGGAACCTGGCTGGGGACCTGCCTGGAGACCTGGCTTGCAATCCAGGCACATTCCCTGAGTGGGAATTGAACTGGTGACCCTTTGGTTCATAGGATGGCACTCAGTCCACTGAGCCACACCAGCCAGGGCCTCCTTAGCATTTCTTACATTTCTTATAATACTGGCATGGTGGTAACGAACTCATTTAGCTAGGAGACTCTTTATTTTCCCTTTAATTTTAATTGATATCCTTGTTGGATAAAGTAGTCTTGGTTGTAGGTCCTTATTTTTATCATTTTGAATATTTCATGTCAATCTATACTGGCCTGAAATGTTCCTGTTGAGAAATCAGCTGATATCTTATGGGAACTCCCTTGTAGGTAACTAACTTTTTTGTGGCTTTTAAGATTCTCTCTTTGTCTTTAAACTTTCTTTGTAATTATGATGTGTTTTGGTGTGGGCCCTGTTGGGTAAACCTTATTTGGGAACTCTGCACTTTTTGGGCTTGTGTGTCTTTTTCCTTTGCCAGGTTAGGAAGTTTTTGGTCATTATTTCTTCATGTAGGTTCTTGGTCTTTGTTCTCTATCTTTTCTTTCTAGTACCCCTGTAATATGGATATTGTTATGCTTCATGTTGTCTCAGAAGTCCCTTATTCTCATTTTTAGAGTTCTTTTTTCATTCTTCTGTTTTGATTGGGTGTTTTTTCTTACCTTGTCTACCAAATTGCTGATTTAGTCTTCTGTTTCATCCAATCTATTGTGTATTCCTTCCAGTGTGTTCTTGATATCATGCATTGCATTCTTCATTTATGACTGTTTTTTTTTTTTTTAAATGGTTTTTATGTCCTTTTTCATGCTGGTAACCATCCTTATAACCATTATTTTTATCCCTATATCATAAATTGCTTGCATCCATTTCACTTAGCTATTTTTCCTGGAGATTTATCTTGTTCTTTCCTTTGGAGTCTGTTACTTTGTCTCTCCATTTTGGCTGCCTCTTTGTATTTGTTTCTGTGTATTAAATATATCTACTATGACTCCCAGTCTTTGAGAGGTGGCCTTATCTGACAGCTTTTCTGTGGGACCCAGTGGTGTGGCTCCTGAGCTAGGTGCTATAGGAATGTCCCTTGTGTGGGTTATGTGAACATTCCTGTTATAATTGAGTTTTGGTTGCTGTTGGCCTATTTGTGCATGGGATCAACCCTCAGGCTTGCAGAACATGAGGTTCAACCCTGACCATGCCAAACAAGCTGCTGTGCAGGTGCTATTCAGCTTAGTCACTGAAGGAACCTGTTGCTGTAATTGAGTTGCATGAGGTAGGTTCACAGTGTGTTACCAGGTAAGGGTAGTGGTTTTCACCAGACTGGTACATGTTCAAACTCAGTGCTGGTGTTGGGTCTGAGACCACTCATTAGGTGGCTCCAGGTAAATGCTACTTGCTGTGTACTCACACATTTTTGTGTTGGGAGCTAGTTATAGGAGTCAGGGTGAAACTAGCAGTTTATAAGGCCCAAACGGACCAAGACTTGGCTCTGCAAAGGGAGGGCTCCATTCTGGTTGGGCATGCAAGGGAAAAAATGACCCTTGTTCTAGAGCCACACAAGTCAGTCTGTCCCAGATCCTGCTGGGAGAAGATGGAGCTCAGCAGGGTAGGGTTCCTGGGAAACCCATGAGGTAGAGTTCTGGTCGGGCTTCAGGGAAGGTGGCAAGTATGGCCCTGGCCCCAAAGCCACACTACTCAGTCTATCTTGGATTTTTCCCTGACCTCAGCAGGGTGCAGCCACCAGGAATCAGTCAGGTGGGGCTTTTGGAGAACTAGCTGGAGGCCCAAGAGAGGGTCTGCTGGAAGCCTGAAAGGTGGTTCTAGTGGGTCTCCCATGAGGAGGAAGCACCAGTTCACAGGAATGGCTGCTACTTGAAAGCCACACAACCCAGCCACTGACACTCCCTGAAATTGCTGAGCCCTCTACATCCTGATCAAGGCAGCTAACTCTTCTGCAAGGCATAAGGTCCACAAGGTGGAGTGGCTGCTTTCTCCCTGCTGATGACAAAGGGAGGGGAGTGCTCCAACCAAGAAAGATGGCATCTAATGGTGGCTGTCCTCTCAGCTCTCTCCCTAGAATCACAAACCCCTGACTCTCCTCACAATAATCTGCTTTTCCTTCCTCCACCAGAGCCCAATGTGAGTGACTGCAAATAAAATTTTGTGCATTGGCCCTTTAAGAGGGTGCCTGTATCTTTCTAATGAACTGTCTCTCTGTGGTGGACAGAGACCCTGCTGCTTTTCACAGGTAGCTGTTAAGTGGGCACCTCTTCTCCATTCTTGGGCTCATGGGGAGCTGGGCTTGGGGTTTAGACTCTATCCTTCTCAGGGGAGGCCCCTGCAACTGCAATAGACTTTTGGATTCTCGGGTGCTGCCTGTGGGTCAGAGTCAGCCTTCTTCACATCTCCAAACTTCCTACCAGCCTCAATGTGGCTTCTTCTATAAATCCTTGATTACAAGACTTCTCTTCAGCTAGTCTTCAGTTGGTTATTCAGGACGATTGTTCTATAATTTAGTTGTAATTTCAGTTTGGTCTTGGGAGGAGGTGAGTGTAGCTTGTAGCTGGTGTGCCTTCATCTTGGATCTTTGGGCAAAAATTTAATTTCTTTTCAATATTGGTGCCAGAGATGGTTTTATGCTCAAAATGCCAGTGTCAGAAGCATGAGCTGCATATAGGATACTGGATTTGTCCTTTTTTTTTTTTTTTACAGTTCATCCTTGCATAAATATGATAATTCAAGAACAATAAAGAAGGCATATAGCAAACGAGATGGTACCTAACTAGAAATAAAAGGAAAGTTCTATAGTTTCCTATAGCTTCCTTAAATTAATAAAACACAGATCTCATAATTTTTTTAAAGCAAGTAAAAAGTCATTTAAAAATGTAATTGTAAGCATGGGATAATGTCCATTGGATGAGATTGGGGGTAACTGAAAACAGTTACTTATAGATTGGTGACTTGGCTATGTCCAGTGCTTGTAGGAGGTTAGGGCGAGAGGCCTGTAACTGGTTCAAGCAGAAATTATAAGATGAGGTAGCAGTTCAAACTTTTCAACATAAAGGTAGTATAGGCCAGAATTTGGGTTGTAATTTTTCCACTCAGTTATGTTAGTCACTTTCTCTTTGTTTTTTCCATTGGTCCCTTGGTCCTATGGTTGTGAAGGCACTCTAATTGTGACATTGGAAATCATATACATCTGCCACTGGGGAGAGCATCCTGTGGCCAAAGACTAACTGGGAAATGGTAATAATAGTACCTACCCACCCACAGCATTGTTGGGAGTTTTCGATAAGATGATGGATATGAAAACTCTTCTTCTAGCTAAAAATGTACTTAATATGGGGCTAAGCTCATTACTTGTAGTAATTTATATTTATATAGCATCTTTACATATTTTATGTTGTTTTATTCTCACAACAACCCCTGAAATAGTTAACAAGACAGTATCAAATGTATTTTCCAGGCAAGGAAACAAGCACAAAGAGATTCTGTAATATATTGGCAGTTACAGAGTAAATTAGCAGAATGAGAACTGGACCACAGGTCTTCTCACCTGCTAAGGGGCACTTTCCCCTTTCAATATGACATATTGTTATTTTACTTTAAATCCTAATATAATGGAGAACAAGGAAATGGAGAGTCTTTTAAAGCAGTTTTCCAAATGGCCTGAAAACAAAACAAAATGAAAAATGTGGGTTTTTTTCCATTTAAAGTAGAGACTTAGAAACTCATTTATTAGGAAAACAAGGCCATTTAGGATGTAATTCCTCTTGGTATTTTATTTTTTGGTGGGCAATTGCATTTTTTTCCTTGCCCTGCAGTAGGAAAATATTACTATTGTAAGTGTGGGTTGCAAATGAAAATCGTATGGGGCACTTAGCATTCTGAAAAATATTTGAGTCATTATGTTGCAGTTCTAAAATTGAATCAATGCTATATTTAATAAGGCACAACAGGCCATAAATTATTGCACATTAATTCATACCCAGTGTGTTGCTAGGCACATGGCTAAAAGCTTAGTGCAGTCAATGCAACTGAACATGAATACATCATAATTCACATGCCAGAGGGTCTCACTGTAATTATAAAATGCTACTATAAAAGGTTATTTAAAAATATTTAGATATGTTAAGTTTTGTACCTACATGATATATGCTATTCTCAAAAATTTAGCAGCTCACTCCCCTTTTCTTAATACCATACCCCAAGATTTACATGTTCAATCCCAAATCTCCATTTTTCTCATCAGTAGATTGCCTAAGATTAGAAATGTTATTCTGTGGTTTTCAGTTTTCATTTGGGAAGAAATAGAGCTTTCTCTTAAACAAGTAGTGTCTTGTGAAGATGTGAGGTGCTATGTTTTCAATAAGATGGTAATAAAGAGAAGCTAGGAAATTCTACCTTAGTTTCCTGGAGCCAGAAAGATGGTCAGGCACCTGAGAGGGTGCTGTCAGCCGGTGAGGAGCAAAAACAGAAGGAAGTCTGATGCTGGTTCCTGGGATAAGAAGGAGGCAGGTAAGATTAAGTTAAAGGAGTGACTGCTTTGGTCTGCTTTTTATTTTTATTTATTTTTATTTTTAAAAGATTTTATTTATTATTTTTAGAGAGAGTGGGCAAGGGAGAGAGACATCAATGTATGGTTGCCTTTCACCTGCCTCCAGCTACAGACCTGGCTGGAGACCTGGCTTGCAACCTGGTTATATGCCCTGGCTGGGAATCGAACCAGCGACCTTTGGGTTTGTAGGCTGGTGCCTTATCCACTGTGCCACCAGCCAGGTGTTTTTTATTTTTATTTTTGTAAACTTGGGTGCATGTATGTGTGTGTTAGAAAGATTGTATTTAATATTGATAACTGTTGATGAGGAACTTTCAGGAAAATTCAACCCATTTTACCAATTTTAATTCAGTGTTTCCTCAGGAGCTCTCTGAGCATCATTTTCAGCGACTTGGAAGTGTAATGGAGGCTGATTAAATTTTACAGCAGAAAGCTGCGGGTCTTTACCTTCATGCCTAACCATGATGCAAAATAAATGTTGTAATATATGCAATAAAACTCCATTTTATATAATATTTAAAATTTATGATATTTATGAAAGGAGAAATGGCTGACTAGTTCTTAGGGGGGTTTTATAATAACACTGACACTTATGCTGCTAACTTTGTTAGAGAGGAGGAAAATTGACCTTTCATCTCTCAACATTAGTCAGATAAGACTTTTAAAAGTAATTATATAGAAAAAAATCTCATACTATATTTTTCCTGAAAAATCAATTTTTTATTTGCCATACCATATTAAATTGTGATTTTGTTATCAATATTATTAAAGTATATTGTAAACTTTATAAGGCAAGTTATTAACATAATAGCTAGACTTCTATTAAAAGCCAAACAAGGAAGGATATTACTAAAAGTAAGGAACCAAGTTTAATTTACATTTCTATTACCAAGACTAATTGTAAGAACTTCCACTTTAATTAGTCTTTAGTAAATAAAACTATGCACAAATTTTTTAGTGTTTGAATTGCTCAAGTATCACAGGAAATTAGACTTGAGCAAGACATTTAATTTATTCAGACCAAGGGAGAGAAAATGAATTTCATTGACAATAAGCCCATAAATACTAAAGATTTTTATTGTCTTGGTCATGTGTTTAGTAGTTGTGATTTTTTTTTTAATATGTTTTTTTTTTAATGATTTTATTTCATTATTCTCAGAAAGAGGGGAAGGGAGAGAGGCAGAGAGGGAGAGAGACATCAATGTATGGTTGCTTTTTTCACCTGCCTCCAGCCACAGACCTGACTGGAGACCTGGTTTGCAACCTTGTTATGTGCCCTGGCTGGGGAATCGAACCTGAGACCTTTGGGTCCACAGGTTGGCACCTTATCCACTGTGCTACCAGCCAGGGCAGTAGTTGTGATTTTTTTTTTTTTTTTATAATTTTATTGTTGTTGTATTACATCCATCCCCTTTTTGCTCCCCTCTGTCCCCCTCAGTTGTGATTTTTAATTGCACATATTGTATTGAAACTTCAACCATATTAACAAATGGAAAACTAGTTCAGGTTCCTCAGTAATCTATAAATGAAAACACTGTGCTGTGTTGCTACTTTTGTTCTTAATCTAGTAATATAGTGACTCTCAAACTCCAAAGAGCATTAGGGTCACCTGGAGGGCTTGTTAAACTAGATTGCTGAGTTCCATCTTCAGTGTTTCTGATTCAGTATATCAGGGTAGGGCTCAAAAATGTGCATTTTTCAACAAGTTTCCAGGTGATGCTACTAATGCAGGCCTGGAACCACACTTCAATGGATTTTTCTTTTTCTTTTTTTTTTTTTGAATGATAGTTATTGGTTTTTTGATGATGTTGGCATAAAAGCTGGTGTTTGTGGAGCCAGGCAGAGATAAATTGAGTCTGTGATTTATTTACTTCATGACTGATAAGGCAAATAAATAGGTCTAGATGGAAAGAAGAATGTTCAGTATGAGATTCCTTCCAAGTTTCTGCCCCTATAAACATTAATAGGTTGAAGGCTTTCAATCATAACGCATATGTGAGCAATTCTTGGTTTGTGAATGGTTTGTTTTCCAAAGTTTGTTGTTGCTTTCTGAATGTTCCACAGATGGCAGAACTAACTAGCAAAAGGAAAAAAATGCCTGTTATTAAATCCATATGTGGCTGATCCATAGCACCAAACTTTTATTTTCCACTGCTACTAAGAAAATGTTTCAAGTTGTTAATTAAGATTTATAAAGCAAGTTAAATGTCCAAATGCTTTCATGTGTATCAGCTCATTTAATACAATAATCCTATAAGAAAAATGTTTATTATAATAACTTTAAAGATATGTTTTGCCTAAGGTCATGCAAGCAGTGTATGATGGAGACTGGATTGGAGTCCAGGATCTTTGACTCTAGACCCTATAACCTTCCCACTCGCCATGCTACTTCTAAGGGCCACTTAGGATCTTGAGACTTTGAGGTTATATGACTATACCTGAAAGTCCTAATATCTAAATCTCAGTAAGGTTTTTGACCCTTCTTACCTGAACTTTCTGGTTTAGCACCTATTGACCTTGGACCTAGAGTTCCTACTTGTTCCTTTGTACCTAATCCTTGACACTTTCAAGCTTTAGCTGTTCTTAGTGGATTTGAGCTCTATCTTTGAAGTAACTTTGCTGTTTTTTTTTTCGGGGAGGGGGTTTCCTGGTAATTGAGGTCCTGTTGTAACACAAGAAGTGCTGAGAAGATTAAGATTTTAGGTCATGAGTTCCTTTACCTTTTAGTTTCTGAGTCAGAAAATTCCCCGAATAAAGCTACTTCTCAGGTTCAAGCTCAACATAGAATGATAAAGAAACCTGAATGTAATATCTCTTCTTGAAAAGCAGATTTTCTCAACAGAAGCTTCTCCAGCTCCAAGCCAGAAATTGACAATTATGCTGGTGGATTGGAGTTCTGGTGTGGTTAATCATAATCATGATTATGATTATGGCAATATGCAAGGTCCTTATCTTAATCCAGAGCACCAATGCATAAGCATATGGTTTGAAGATCTTTTGAGATATTAATTATTGGTCAATCAAATATGCAGGGAATTTGGAGATGGTGGCTGATTAGTGGGCAGTGCTGATGGCTTTCTCAAGAGCCAGAATGGCTGGAGGATAGGGTAAGGAACATGGGACAGGTGCAAATCTTAGAGAATTAGTGTGGTAAATGTCTGGATTCTGGGAGGTGCAATTCAGAGGCTGCAGAGATCTATCAGTGAGTTGGTTAGACAGTTCTGAGTTGGCAGGGCTGGCAGGCCGAGGTCATCTCTGGGTAGGGGCGGCTCTGCTTGGAGAGGCGGCCCTGACTAAAGACAGCTGCAGGCCACTTGTTGATTGGATATTTAAGTAGCAAATAGTGTGGACAGTGAGTGAAAACTCAGGAGGACTGAGGATTTGAGCTCCTGCAGGGGAGGGACTGTGTGAGAGCCGAGAGGGTAGCAGCTGAGAGAACTGTGGCTACCACCAGTGGAGCAGGCAGCTGGGAACACAAGCAGGAAGGGAGGCCTGCTCCCACACAGTGTTGCACTGAACCCCACAGAGCGAGAGGGGAGGCTGCTGAGTCTACAAACAACAGTGCATAGGGGGCGTTCCGAGCCTACCCCAGCTCATCACCACCCTCCAAGCCCAGAGCCTTGCAGAACCTGAGGTGAAGGGAGGGGCTGCTGTACCCTGCCACTGCCAATGAACCAGTGGTGCACAGTTGCTGCAGGCTCAGCCTACCACAGGCATGCCATTCAGAAACAGCCCTCACTGGTTCCGATTGCTCAGCCCTGCCCTCCCAAGGTGCTTAAGTCTGACTGCAGCCTGCAGGGAGACTGGATAAAGGAAAAGAGGCATGTTCAGGAAATGGATCTCTGCTAACCTTAAGCACCTGAGTTACACTGAGATCTACATTCAATTATTATTCCCCAACATATCCTTTTTAATAGACATTTCTAGTACTCACAGTGCATTGTAAGTAAATAGTGTTGATATTATAGTGTATCTCAAATCCCATATTTTACCACTCCCTTCTCTCAATTCATTTAACCTCCCGAGTTCCTCTTCTTACTCTTGTTTTAAAGTCTACTTTCTCTCCTGCTATGTATGACTCATTCCCATTCCTCTAAGTACTCCTCTCCTCTCCAGCCTCTTAAAATAATTTTTTGTGTGTTATTAGGGGCTACACATTCTTTTTTCTGCTCAAAAAATACACTTGTCCACTGTCCACCTTGACTAATCAGTGCTCATTGAGGGTGGATAGGGAAGTAGATGCAGCATCTTTACAAACTTAGTTATAAATCTAAGGGAAGTTATAAAACACCTCCCTTTCCTCCAAACATCTCTTAATCTGTGTTCTCTCTTTCTCACCTACATGAATTACAGCTAATATGTTGTTGATAGTGCTGTGGATAAACTTTTTCACCAACTGAATTCATATTTATTTTTATTATTTCTTTTTTCACTATTTTTTCTAAGTCAACTTAAGTATGGTAGATTTTTTTACATTTGTATGGTTGTTCTCTCACACAGTATCTATATAGGTGTATATATGCAAGCATAAATATATAAACTTCTGATTAGGTTTAATACTGTTCACATGCACTTTCTTGCTGCATTCTGTTTCTTACCCCTAACCCATTTCTATATAAGAGGTAAAGTTTTCTTTTTCTCTTGGATCCCCCTACCACTTGTCACCACTATCTTTGCTACTCCTTTGCACCTTTCAAAAATTATCTATATTTCAGTCATGTCAGCTACTTTTCCTCTCATATTAGTCTTATTACATTTACATCCTTACTAAGACTGGCTCATTTGCAGCTGAGGGTGTGATCAAGAGGGGGTTATCTTTGAAGGTATGGGTATTTAGCCAGACTCATATCCAGTCAAAAGTGTGATTAAGGGTGTAAGATAACTTTACAGGTATGGTTATTTTGCCTGGACTGGTGGTTCTGTTTAAGGAGCAGCTCAATAACAGTGTATGAAACATGATAGAAGGAATGTTTCTTGATCAGCCAGCTGGAGTGAAAAACTCATCAAGGAGAAACACATAAACCAAATCCAAAATACAACCAGGCAGCCCAAATTAATGACATAAAGGGTACCCCAAGAGCAACAAATTGAGAAAATCTTAGAGTCTACACCACTAAATCCCATAACTCTCCTCCACAGAAAGGCTCTCCATGAAGGCAAGGAGTTATAACAGAAACAAAAACATGCAATAACAGACACCCAAAATGGAGAGAAAAAGAGAGTCCATCAATGAAATAAAAGGAGGAATCCCCAGAAATACTGCTAAGTGAAATAGAAACAAGCAAACTATCAGACATGGAATTCAAAGCAATGGTTATAAGAAAGCTCAATGAGCTCAATGAGCTCAAAGAAAATTACAAAGAACTCCAGGGTCACTTCAAGGAACTTATTGAAAATTATACCAGCATTAAAAAGGACATAGAAACCATCAGTAAGAACCAGGATGAATTGAAGAACACAATTTCTGAACTGAAGAACACAATAGAAGGTATCCAAAGCAGGTTAGGGGAAGCAGAGGACCGGATCAGCAAATTGGAGGACAATATGCAAAAAAAAAATAACCAGATAGTGCAACAAAACGAAAAAAGACTGAAAAAGAATGGAGAGGTTTTAAGAGAGCTGCAGGACAACATGAAATGCAATAATATCCATATCATAGGGATACCAGAAGGAGAAGCAGAGCAAGGGATAGAAAACCTGTTTGAAAAAGTAATGACAGATAATGTCCCCAACTGGATGAGCAAAAATGTCACTCAAGTTCAGGTAGCAATGGAGTGTCCCAAGGAAGATGAACCCAAACAGGCCCACTCCAAGATATATCATAATTAAGATGGCAAATTTCAAAGACAAGGAGAGAATCCTAAAAGCATCAAGAGAGAAACAGCTAATAATGTATAAGGGGGTTCTGATAAAATTATCAAATGGTTTCTCAACAGAAATACTATAATCCAGAAGGGAATATCCCAAAACACTCCAAGTAATGAAAAACAAAGGCCTATAACCAAGAATTCTCTACGCAGCAAGGCTCTCATTCAAAATGGAAGGTGAAATAAGTTTTCTGGACAAAAGAAGGCTGATAGAATATACCTCCTCCAAACCAGTATTGCAAGAGATGCTAAAGAGCCCACTTTAAAAAGATGAAGAAACAGTGAGAGACAGAGGAATACAAGAACAAAGGAGAAAAATGTCAATGAAGAAGTACCTGTCAATAATAACTTTAAATGTAAATGGATTAAATGCACCAATCAAGAGACATAGTGCAGCTGAATGGAAAAGAAAACATGATCCTCATATATGCTGTTTACAAGAGACCCACCTCAGAACAAAAGCTCAACAAAAGTGAAGGGATGGAACAATATATTTCAAGCAAATGGACATGAAAAAAAGGCTGAGGTAGCAATACTTATATCAGAAAAAAACAGATTTTACAATGAAGGACATAAAAAGAGACAAAGAAGGACATTTCATAATACTTAAGGGAACACTCTATTGAGAAGATATAACCCTTGTAAATATATATGCAATCAAGTTGGAGCATCCAAATATATAAGGAAAATATTGGAAAACTTCAAGAAGAATATATAGACAGAAACACACTAATAGTAGATCTTCTGAGAAAAATAACACCAAGGATATTATAGCACTGAACAACACTCTAGATGAAATGGATTTAATTGACATATATAGAACTTTTTACCCCAAAGAACCAAAATACACATTCTTCACAAATGTACGTGGAACATTCTCAAAGATAGACCACATGGTAGAACACAAAACAGGCCTCCACAAATTCAAGAAAATTGAAATCATACCAACCATCTTCTCAGATCACAATGGCTTGAAATTGGAAATGAGCCTCAATGGAAAAACCCCAAAACATTCTAATTCATAGAGATTGAGTAACCTGATATTAAGTAATGAATGGGTTAACAAGGAGATCAAAGAAGAAATCAAAAAGTTTCTGGAAACAAAAATGAATACACAACAGCCAAAACCTATGGGACACAGCAAAGGCAGTCTTCAGATGGAAGTTCACAGCAATACAAGTCTACCTCAAAAGGTTAGAAGAAGCTTTTACAAACCATAACCATAAAGCTACAAGAACTAGAGGAATAACAATAAACAAAGCTCAGAGTAAGTTGAAGGAAGGAAATAATCAAGACCAGAGCAGAACTAAATGACATAGAGACTAAAAGTATAATTCAAAGGATTAATAAATCCAGGAACTGATTCTTTGGAAAGATCAATAAAATTAACAAGCCTTTAAACAGACTCATCAAGAAAAAAAGAGAGGACTCAAATAGACAAAATCAGAAACAACAGAGGAGAAACCATAACTGATACCACAGAAATACAAAGGAATTTAAGAAATTACTACATACAACTATATGACAAGAAATTTGACAACCTGGGTGGAGTGGACAACTTTCTGAAAAGGTATAACTTACCAAAACTAAATCAAGAAAAAGCAGAAAGTCTGAACAGACCAATAACAACTAGTGAAATTGAAGAAGTAATCAAAAACCTCCCAGTGCACAAGAGTCCCAGACCAGATGACTACCCACGTGAATTTCACCAAACATTTAGGGAAGAACTAACTCCTATCCTTCTCAACTTATTCAAAACAAACAAACAAACAAACAAAAAAAGCCTAAGAAGAGGGAAGACTCCCAAACTCTTTCTATGAGGTCAGTATTATTCTAATACCAAAACCAGATCAAGATAAAACAAAGAAAGAAAACTCCAGGCCAATATCTCTGATAAACATAGATGCTAAGATTCTTAACAAAATATTGGCAAACCAGATTCAGCAATATATTTAAAACTCATACACCATGACAAAGTGGGATTCATCCCAGGGATGCAAGGATGGTTCAATATTCACACACCAGTAAACATAAAACACCACATGAACAAACTGAAAGACAAAAACCATATAATCACTTCAATAGATGCCAAAAAAGCATTTGATAAAGTATAGCAACCATTTATGATAAAAACCCGCAGCAAGATGGGAATAGAGGGAGCATACCTCAGCATAATAAAGGCCACATATGAGAATCTTGCAGCTCACATCATACTCAAGAGGAAAAAACTGAATGCCTTTCCCTTAAGATCAGGAACAAGGCAAGGGTGTCTACTCTCTCTACTTCTAGTCAACATAGTTTTGGAAGTTCTAGCCATAGTGATTAGATAAGAAAAAGGAATCAAAGGCATCCAAATTAGAAAGGAGGGAGTAAAACTGTCATTATTTGCAGATGGCATGATAGTATACATAGAAAACCCTATAGCCCTGGGGTGGCTCAGTGGATAGGTGCTGTCCCTCAAACCCAAAGGTTGCTGGTTCAATTCCCAGCCAGAGCACATAAGTAGGTTGCAAGCCAGGTCTCCAGCCAGGTCCGTAGCTGGAGGCAGGTGAAAGGCAACCATCCATTGATATTTCTCTCCCTTTCTCCCTTCCCCTCTCTCTGAAAAACAACTTAAAAATATAATAAAGAAAGTAAAAGAAAAAGAAAACTCTATAGACTCCACTAAAAAACTACTCAGCCTAATAAGTCAATTTGGCAAAATACCTGAATACAAAGTCAATGCAGAAATCAAAGGCATTTTTATACACTAACAATGAAACATTAGAGAAGGATACTAGAAAGAAAATCACATTTACTATAGCAACAACAAAAAATAAAGTACCTAGACATATATTTAACCAAGGAGATAAAAGACCTGTGCTCAGAAAATTATAGAACACTAAAGAAAATAATTAAGGAAGATACAAGTAAATGGAAGCATATACAATGTTCATGGCTGGGAAAAATTAACATCATAAAAATGTCCATGCTACCCAAAGCCATCTATAGATTCAACATAATCCATATTAAAATACCAACATCATATTTCACAGACTTAAAATGAATACTTAAAATTTTTATATGGAGTCAAAAATGACCCCAAATAGGTACCACAATCTTGAGAAAGAAGAATGAAGTAGGAGGAATCACTATACCGATATCAAACTATATTATAAAGCCATAGTAATCAAAACAGTCTGGTACTGGCACAAGAACAGACAAACAGATTAATGGACCAGAATAGAGAGCCCAGAAATAAACCCAGGATTCTATGGGCAACTAATATTCAATAAAGGGGAAAGGAACGTAAAACAGTGAAAATAGCCTCTTCAACAAGTGCTGTTGAAAGAATTGGATAGGCACATGCAAAATAAATAAATAAATAAATAAATAAACTAAACCACCAGCTTACACCATACACCAGAATAAACTCAAGATGGATAAAAGACTTAAACATAAGCCATGCCACCATAAAAGCCCTAGAGAAAACAGGCAAAAAAAATTGCAGATATCTCACATAGCAATATTTTCATTGATATCTCTCCCAGGGCAAGAGAAATATAGGAACAAATAAATAGAACTACATCAAACTGAAAAGTTTCTGCTTAGATAAAGAAAACATCAACAAAATGAAAAGGGTTCCAACCATATGGGAAAACATATTTGCCAATGACACCATAGACAAGGGTTTGATCTCCAAAATATATAAAGAACTAATACAACTCAACACCAGGGAGACAGACAACCCAATTTAAAAGTGGGCAAAGGACCTAAACAGACATTTCTTCAAGGAAAACATACCAAGGGCCCATAGGCATATGAAAGAATGCTCAACATCATTAACTGTCAGAGAGATGCAAATTAGAACCATAATGAGATACCTGTCACACCTGTCACACCTGTCAGAATGGCTATCATCAACAAATCAACAAACAAGTGTTGGCGAGGATGTGGAGAAAAGGGAACCCTGATGCACTGCTGGTGGGAATGGAGGCTGATGCAGCTACTATGGAAGACAGTATGGAATTTCCTCAAAAAACTAAGAATAGAAGTACCTTATGACCCGGTCATTCTGCTGCTAGGATTACACACAAAAAATCCTGAAATACTAATTCAGAACAACCTATGCACCTTTATGTTCATAGCAGCACTATTTACAATAGCCAAGTGCTGGAAACAACATAAGTGCCCTTCAGTGGATGAATGGATCAAAAAACTGTGGTACATTTACACAATGGAGTTCTGTGCAGCAGAAAGAAAGAGGGAACTTTTACCTTTTGTGATAGCGTAGATGGAACTGGAGAGTATCATGCTTAGTGAAATGAGCTAGGCAGCAATAGATAAATACCATATGTTCTCAATGCAGAAGACTAATGAATCAAACAAGGAGACAAAAAGAAAGGAGCAAAAGACATTGGAAAAAAAAATAAAGGAGCACAATGACATTGACTAGGAGGGAGGCGTAGAAGGGGAAAGTGGGGGAAGGGTTCAGTTAAGGAGCTAATGTGAATGACCCATGGACATGGACAAAGAGCTGAGGATTGAATATGGGATGGGGGGTGGGAAAGGGAGGCAGGGGAGAGCAATGGGGGAAAACATGAGACAATTTTAATACAACAATAATAAATAAAATTAATTAAAATATGCAACAATATCAGGTGCTGAGTGCCAGCTGAGGATGCCAATCTGACAAGGCACATTCCTGGCATTAAGAAAACTGTATTTGCCACAATATGGATAGAGCTAGAGGGTATTATGCTAAGTGAAATGAGTCAGACAAAGAAAAATACTATATGATTTCCCTTATATGTGGAATCTAAAAAACATAATGAAAAGACAGAACAGTAAACAGACTCACAGACACAGACAGCAAACTGAGGGTTGCCAGATGGGAGGGGTTGAGAGGCTGAAGAAAAAGGTGAAGAGATTAAGAAGTACAAATTGGTAGTTACAAAATAGTCACAGTGATGTAAATTACAGCACAGGGAATATAGTCAATAAAATATTGTAATAACTGTGTATGGTGCCAGATGAGTTTAGACTTATCAAGGGGATCACTTTGTAAATTATATAATTGTCTAACCATTATGCTGTACACCTGAAACTAATATAAAATAATATTAAATGTCAACTGTAATTGAAAAATTAAAAAAAAATATCTTTGGGTGAAGCAATAGAAAAAAAAAAAAAAAGACTCCAGGTTAATAGTCCTCAAGGTGATATTTTTTCCATATACTTCTTAGTCTGTATAAAGATGATTTAATCTTCAGTTGTCTAAAGTGTCAGTTTTATAAATTCAGTGATAGAAGACAAGCAAGGTGCCAGTAGCCTTGATTAGCACAAATATAGGTACATAATATTAAGATGAAAATGAATAGATGGCTTGTCTGTCCAACTAAAGAAATGCCAGTGATGAAGGCAGAGCAGTGCTACCAGGCCCATGGAGAGTTAATGTTAGCCCTCCTCATTAATTAACACTGTTTGTCAGTTAATGCCAACTTAAAGAAAGGCCCTACATTTAGAATAGGTAAGGAGCATGGGTTGCTTGTGAACAGGAGGAAAGGAGGAGGGAAAAGGGTATAAAATTATGGAAGAGATAAGGTGAAAAAGGAGAATAATTAGACATGCATGTACTTTCAGAGTTGGGACACTCATATTTCTAATTAGAATTTCAATGCAGGAGCACAATTTAACCTTAGGGAGTCTTTATATTCATGTCATTTTTGTACACAGCAATCAATCCAACTCTGGGATCTTATTTGCAAGTTGAATTTTTATAGTATATTAGTGGAGCCCCAGTCTTTTTGTATCTTTAATGGATATATATATATATTCATTAGAGAGAGAGAGAGAGAGAGAGAGAGAGAGAGAGAGAGAGAGAAAGAGAGAGCGTTAGTATGTATTTTGTCTTCTAGAAGGTTCTGTACTGAGAAGAATAATAACTATTCAGATTCAGATACTGGAACACTAAAGAGTCGGTGGCTTTTTTACATTAACCCATTTCCTTCTTGACAAATGCAGTCATGTACTTTTGGGGTCATCTTCTAACATGTTCATTTGAATGAGTTTAGAGGAATAATCAATGTATGTTCAAAGAAAAAAACTGGTGCAGTAAGCAGTAGATGATGAGTAAAAGAACTGAGAATTCTATCTCCTGTGACTGCATTAATAAGCCACCGTGATTAACAAGCTGCCTCGTAGTTCATTTTCACCTAAGTCTTTAACATAGTTTTACTTTGTACCTTCCTTCTATTGTCCTCAAAAGATTCATGTTTAATGAGCAATTTTTAATTCCAGAATACATTATAGAACCATAGATTATTACTCTTTATAGCTAAAAGGTCAGTAGCTCTAGTCCTCTCTCTTACCAAATGGGAAACTGAAACCAGAAAGTCTAGATATTTTGCTCCAAATCAAATGGCTCAGTGAAAAGTGACTTAAACTCATATCATGTACTGTAGAACTCAATACATCATAGCTCCTCTCATGCAGGAACTCATGACCTCCATGAATTCCTTTTTGGACAAACCCTAAAATTAGGCCCCTATGTTAGGTCAGATCGAAGGATTACCCAGGTCTAGTTTGTCTCTGGCAATATCAGTAAGAGTTATTTTGTCCAGACTCCTTCAAAGTCCTCATTTTCATTTGAGCTCTCAGGAGCTAAATGTTTGTTGACCTATCTATCTCATATATACATGGTTTTCTCAGGTGCAGCATGGGTTTGGCATCAGGAACCAATAACGATCCTTTAAGACCCTGCCAACTCAGAGCAGTAATGATCCACTGGGAGGTGTATCCTATGCTCTTGAGTACTAGCTGTAGATCTAGAACAAGAGGTTGTGAATCAGAGCAGCACATAGGAACTGGTGGGGCAATTAGCACGAATTCAACACTCTCAATTTCTCTGACTAAAGAAATTGTAGGAAACATTGGTCATTGCTTGGAAATGTGGCCTGGGCAGAGGTATGTATAGTCTACACTCTGGTGGGACCTGCAAGACTAAGTCAAAGAAACCCCCAGCTGCTGACTATATTTGAAATGTGTAATTTCCAATGAAAACAGTCCTGCTTAAAGCTTTTTTTATAGTTTAATTGGTTTAAGTCTTTAGGCTATCTAATAAGAAAACTTGTCAGAAAATTTTATATATGATCTAGATTCAGGTATTTTCCTTTCTTAAGAGTTGAAATTCACAGATCCACTTTATACATTGTCAAATGGAGAGGTACAGGAGCTTAAGGGGAAAGGCAGGTTATATTTTGATGGGATGGAGGAAAGAAAGTTTTAGATGATGTTCCAGCCAGTGGGTACTGGGTGGAAGTAGTTGAAGAGGTTTCTAAACCTTAAAGATGTTGAGACAGCTTCCCAGGGTGATTCTGAAAGGGCAGTGACAGAAGGGAAGATTGGCCAAAGATAAATGATCTTTAGGTCATAGGTTTTAGGGATGAAAGGGTAGAGGCTGTTAGAGCAGTTCAGTTCAGCAATTTGTTCTTGGGAAATGCATTTATCTAATCCTCAGCCCTTTGTTCACTGTATACTTGCTCTCTGTCTCCACCTCACCATTCTTTAGAGAAGCTCCAAACAGAATTGTTTACAGTGAGGTGGAACGCAAATCAAGGGAGCCACAGGTATACCAGCGAGATGCCTTAACCTGTTTTTCTTTTTACTTGCTTCTTCCCTGCCCTCTCTTCCTAAAGACTAATTATTTACATTGACTTAAAATGAATTTGCTTACTTGATTTGCAATTTCAACATTGGCTGGAATTTTAATTTTCTCTGTGGGTCTACTTCATCTGCCCCGATGTGATCTCTAGACCTGGTAAACATCTGCTTTCCAAAGGCAGAGCAGGAGGCAAGGCAAAACAGCCAGGCAGCACTTTCCAGATTTCTGCATTTAGATAGCAATATCTAAGTATATATGAGCTGATACACACACAGATTGTTACATATCAGATAATTAATTTCCATATTACAATACAGAACTTGGCATGTGATCCCCTGAGGATGGGGTCTTTGTTTATTTCATCTTTTATCTCAAGCACTAGCTTACTGCCTGGCACTTTGAAGAGGCCAAATAAATGTTGCTCTGAAGTTTTATTCAGTTCACTATTATAGAAGTACCTAAAATATTCCAGGTAGTGGGGGAAAAAAAAAGCAAAAATAAACCACACATAATCATTGCATTCAAGATTTATATAGTATGCTGGAAACAGCCTAAGTGCCCATCAGTGGATGATTGGATCAAAAAACTTTGGTACATTTACACGGTGGAATTCTATATAGCAGAAAGAAAGAAGGAACTTGTACCCTTTGCAACAACATGGATGGAACTGGAGAGTATTATGCTTAGTGAAATAAGCCAGTCAGTGAAGGACAAATATCATATGATCTCACCCATTATGGGACAATAATGAGCAAAACTAACAACAAGCAAAACAGAACCAAATATATGAATACAGTGAATAG
>PVIW01002472.1:0-36325 GCA_004026585.1 Noctilio leporinus | reverse complement strand
AGGAAAGAGGGTGGGGGGAGGCAGAAGCAAGAAAGGGGAGCAGCTTAGACAAGAACCTAATATAAAGGAACCATGGACATGGACAACAGGTGGGATTGACTTTGGGGGGAATGGGTTGGTGGGTAGGGGGACAGAGGGGAGCAAAAAGGGGATGGATGTAATACAACAACAATAAAAAAAAAGATTTACATAGTTTACAAATTCTGGTGAATGAAATACAAATTAGGATAAAAGTTGGAAGAAAATGCTGAGAAAGAAGGAAAATGGTAGGCATTAAATCAGACAGGACAAGGGAAGGCCTCATGGTGGAGGTGCCTGAGCTGAGCCAAGCCTTGAAGAATAAGGAAGAATGGAGAAGAGATGAAGTGGAAAAGAGGAGAAAGGAAAAATATAAGCCTAACCAGGACTTGGAAAAGTGAGGCCACAATTTAAAAGCATCCTAGGAGGAAGAAGGAGGGTGTGTGTATGTATATATGTGTGAGTGTGTACATTTGATAAATCTATTAAGATGTGTGGTAGAAAACCTTGGGTGGTTCCTTTCCAGGAAATAATGAGAATTACTCAGTCACAATTGTGCATTAGTAGCTACAAATCGTCCATTGGGTGCACAACTTGGACAGCAAGAAACAATGCCTGTGGGAATTTCCTACCAAAAGGTATAAATGAGCCTGTCCCTTCAGCAATCCCTATCTTCACTCAGGTTTCCTCAGAGTTCTACTGAGCCAACTGCCTGCTATGCCTCCACCCAGAACCTGAGAAGTGAGCAGGGCAAGCCCAGAAACCAGCACCTGATACACCACCTGTCACAGTTGTCTTTCACAGGGTTCCACTTCTTAGACCTACCTAAGGCCCAGAATTCTGCTTCTTTGTGTTTTTGGGGTAGGTGACAATGCCTCCTTTTGATCATTTGCATCTAAATCTCCAATTCTCCAGTTTAGGAACTCTGTCAAAGAGTTTTCAACCCTCTTCCACACTGAGGAGTTGCTTAACTTCCTGCAGGGTATGCAAGGCCCTGTCAGTGCTAGAGGGGTAGCAGGCACTTTGTGCTCCCTGGGCCTGAGGAGAGCCTGCAGACTGCAGCAGAACCCTCAGGTATGAGGAGCAGATGCCATGCCTTCTGGAGGGGGCTCAGCTATGTATATCCTTGGGTCACACTCACCCATCTCCTGAGGAAGAGTAGGTGTCACAGGGGCTGAGGGGGAGCCAAGCAGGTGAATGTAGGCACCCTACTTTGGAGTCCAGAGGAACCCTAACTTTGACTTCAGGGGAGAGTGGGGGAGATGAGGCCCTTTCTTCCAATGAAAGATGACAAATTAACTGCTGGAGATGAGCTATGGAAGCAGAATGCTCTTCTTTAGGGCACCTCAAGCTGAGTAAGGTCCAAGAATGAGTCAGGAGCTGACAAAGAAAACTAAGGGATCTGGTAATGATAGGAGAACAGCACCAGGAATCTATATCTCCTAAAAGAAATAGAACTGCGAGTGGAAATTGAAAACAACTTGAATAAAATTAATAAGAAAACCTGAGGTTCAAATGCAATACAAAAATCTCTCAAATATTTGGAACTAACAACTTCTAATTTTTGAATTAAAAAAATTAGTACACAAATTAAAAGAGAATATAGTCACCCCTGAATTTTGAGTGAGTAGCCTGGGAAATTAAGTGGGGGAGAAAAACACCTCTGAGTGAAATAGAATGATAGAGAAAATGGGAGAGAAAAGATAAGTGATTTTGAAGGACAGCTACAGGACACTCATGATACAAATAACAAGAGTTCCATAAGGAAAATTAGGAATTGTTGGAGAAGAGACAGTAATTAGACAAATAAAAGGAGACAATTTCCCTGTGTTGAAGGAAGATTTGAACCTGAGGTTCAAAGAGCTCACTGAGTTCTAGGCATTATTGTTGAGAATAAACAACCTAGGCCTAGCATGAGACTCTCTCTTTGAGCACAAAGGATAAAAGGAAAATCATATGGATTCCAAGGAACAAACTACTTTTAAAAAGATAATCAAACTGGCAATCAGACAGAAAATAGAATTATGTGTTATAGAATTCTGCATCTGAAACCTGGTTAATTTTGTTAACCAGTGTCACACCAATAAATTCAAATGGAAAAAAAAGACTACCAAGAGAAAAAGGCAATCCATGAATCCTGCATTCATTAAAGATACTTCTCACTTTTTGGACAAAAGAAGAATATCTGAGGATACATAAGAATTAAGAGATGTATAACCTACACATATCTAAGGAGATTATTCAAGAGTGTCTGTGACTATCATTGAATGAAAAAAAATGATGAATGTATTTCTGTAAGCATATGTATGTGTATGTCCAGATAATGGTAGCATGATGGGGACATGTAATATAAGTGCTAAATAAAGATTTTTGAAATAAAAGTAATATGACTAATGATGCAAACTTTAGGATTTGAGTGTGGCATGGTGGGGTTGGGAAAGTGGGAAGTAAAAGGTCTAATGAATAATGATTTAATCTGTACAGATCCTGTTTTATTTATAATTTTGACCATTTTTATCATTGATTTTATATCTTTAATTTTGAATTTTAAAAATGGTGCACTTCGCCCTGGCTGGTAGCACAGTGGATAAGGCGCCAGCCTTCGAACCCTAAGGTTTCAGGTTCGATTCCCCAGCCAGGGCACATAACAAGGTTGCAAACCAGGTCTCCAGTCAGGTCTGTCTGTGGCTGGAGGCAGGTGAAAAGCAACCATACATTGATGTCTCTCTCCCTCTCTGCCCCTCTCCCTTCCCCTCTTTCTAAAAATAATGAAATAAAATCTTTTAAAAAAAAAATGGTGCACTTAAATATTTATTTTAATTGCCAATTTTTTGGCCTCACTTGCCTTACCCTAGTGCTGGCCCTGACAGCAAAAATAAGGAAACAGGAGAGAAAATAATCAGAGTCACGAAGCCAGATAAGAAGAAAGTTTTAAGAAGGACATCAACAGAGGTGGCACAGGATAAGGTTTGATGAGTGTGTATTTGGGTCTGGTGCTAGTCAAGCTATACCAGTTGCTGTCTCATCTTGTAGAGGTCAAGTTTAAAAGGGAGGTTAGGAAGTAGAGGGGACAGATATAGACAATGATTAAGCAAGGTATTGCTTTAATAAATGAGAAACTCAGTTCTCAACAGTTTTTATAAGCTTTTGTCCTTGAGGATAATATCATGAAAATTTACATGAAGAGAAATCACTTGGAGTTAGAGCATTACCAGAAGCAAATAGCTTCCACGCATCTTCGGCTATTGATGCAGCTCTGACTTGAAAATGGTCCTTCAAATATCTTTCTAGGAACTGCCTATCTCCTTTGATGTCTCAGAGCCAGGAAAATATCACAGGCTTTCAAAAATCATTCTTATCTCCCTCTCTCATAGGGTAGCCAAGACTGTGGAAAATGATGCTCTTCTTTCTTCTACATCCTTTATTGTACACATGCACTCTGAAGTAATAAAAATAGGAAACTTAGACTTCCCCCTTTTTAAGGCCCTCTTCAGACCAACTCCATTTAGGACCTGCTCTTCCTGTACCTACTTTGAGAAGGGTTGTCAAGGAAACCTGAAACAAAGAGGACTTCATGCACTCAAAGCAGGAAAATGTATCAGTACCTCAAATCTTTCTGCATTACAGCAGATTGACTGTCTTCTTCCTTTTTCTAACTGGAGTTTTAAAAAACAGTCTTAAAGCATTTTACATTTTAAAAAAATCTGGGATACAGTTGATAGAGAGTTTTTCCACGCATCTTCTGGCTACTTTTCAAGTGTTTTCAGCATTATTTCACAGTTTCTGTAGTCAAAGTAAATATTACAATAATAAAAGCACTTAATTTTTTAAAAAAAAGTGTCATAAATAAAGAAAATGTAGTTTCATTTCATATTGACTTTTATAACACCACCTTTTAAGAAATATTGCTATGGCTTATATGTTAATTTTAAAATGCCTAATGCTGGTGTTGCTGTTAGTAGAACAGATCTGTTACTACTCATCAAAGTATATAACCTAACAACCTGCTAACACTTTGAAATCTTGTATACAAATTGGTTGGTTGTAGGAGTTAACTGTCATGAATGAATAAGGGTCATTTTCAACATTGCAAACTGACGAGTTTGATTTAATCCACTAAATTGTCTTTTGCATCGTGTTCTTAAAATGACAAGACTATATTGCACTAAGCAACAGTCTTTGGAGGGAAATGAAACTGTGATAATTGTCTAGGGCTATGGGCTGCATGGTGGAATAAAAATCAAACAGGTGGTTCCTTTAAGAAAAGGGATATACTATAGGCCAGGGGTGTCAAACTCATTTTCACTGGGGGCCACGTCAGCCTTGGTTGCCTTCAAAGGGCCAAATGTAATTTTAGGACTGTATAAATGTAATTACTCCTTAACAGTTAAGTGAGTGAGGTAGAAACAAGGTGCTGTATAAAAACAAGGTGGAGGGCCAGATTCAGCCCGTGGGCCTTGTGTCTGCCACCTGTGCTATAAGCAGAAGGTGACTGTGTGGCAATGACCTGGTAAAAATTAAGGAAAAATGTAGGCGTGTATAGAACTAGTGTCCATTTGAGGCTTGGAAAAGATGTCACTGAAATAGGAATAGAATGAGTAGTGGTTGTGGTGCTAGTGGTGGTGGTGGTAGTGTGTATGTGTATGTGTGTGTGTGTGTGCATGTGTATTAAAAAAATTATTTTTTTAACTTTCTTTGTGATTACTTTGTTCTAAAGGGCACTATTTTCTTCACTGTATTCTTCTCCAAAGTACTATTTTTGAGAAACCACACAGCCTCCCGGGAAGAGATGAATGTGATGTTGTGAGAAACAGAGGGACTTGATCCTAGCACCTTGGTGGAATGGAGGTGGCCCAGCTAGTGTTTCAGGAGGTGTGGCAGCTATCATGTGATAATCATATCCCGGGAGAGTCGCAGATCCAGAGCGGTACCTCTTGCCTCACAATGAATGCCCTAGGGTGTGATTATCTTATGATAACCATCTTAAAGATGTCTTTTTTGCTCAATTAACACATACCTCCATGAAAATTAGCTATCAAGATGAGTTACAAAATATAGATATTTAACATGACAGGTTAAAATAGTGCAGATGTCTTTATCCAATTATTGCAGTTTGCACTCTGGCCAAGGAAAACTACTTGGGTGAGTGATTCCACTTGCTAACATTTATAGGTTTTGTAATTATATATGATTACCAGAATTCTACATACTGGGCAAACTGTATATTTTACTGACAAAGCTGTCTTTTTGAAAAGCAGACCCAGGCAGTTTGTATGAGTGTCTTTGGCTTCCATCAATTTGTTCTGTTTGGACCTGCCCTTTTTTTAAACTTCCCCAGGGATCCCACTATGTCTTATCATCCATTCCGTGGCATGCAGTGAGAAGGAGTCAGGCCATTTGCTTTTTTGAGCTTTTGCTCGTAGAGAGTAAAACACACTTGTCATGAGTGTACATGGGCTGCGAAGTTTTCTTGAGACTAAATGAGGCAGCAAAATGAGGAAAAATTTGTGCATTGTAGGAGTCAGAATTAATCTGAATTTCTCCTGGTTTTTGGCAAAGTGCTGAAATACTTTTTATTTATTTATTTCATTGATTTATTGTTGCATTACAATTGTTTTACTTTTCCTCCATTGCTCTCCTCTGCCCCACCCACCCCATCCCCTCTCCCACAGTCAATCACCACCTTGCTATCCATGTCCTTGGGTCATTCATATTAGCCCCTTGACTAAACCCTTCTTTCCTCCCCTATTCTCCTCCACTCACCCCTCTGGTCACCATCATTCTGCTCCTTGTTTCCATGTCTCTGGTTTTATTCTGCTTGTCTGTTTTGTTCCTTAATTTCCTGTACTAGGTGAGATCATATGGTATTTGTCTTTTGCCACCTGGCTTATTTCACTAAGCATGATACTCTCCAGCTCCACCCATGCTATCACAAAAGGTAGGAGTTCCTTCTTTCTTTCTGCTATATACTATTCCATTGTGTAAATGTATCAAAGTTTTTTGATCTATTCATCCACTGATGGACACTTAGGCTGTCTCTAGCACTTGGCTACTGTGACTAGTGCTGCTATGAATGAAGGTGTGCATAGGTTCTTCTGAATTGATGTTTCATGGTTCTTCAGGTATAGTCCTAGCAGTGAAATCACTGGGTCAAAAGGCAGTTCCATTTTCAGTTTTTTTTAGGAAATTCCATACTGTTTTCCATAGTGGCTGCACCAGTCTGCATTCCCACCAACAATGTACCAGGGTTCCCTTTTCTCTACATCTTTGCTAGCACTTGTTGTTTGTTGATTTGTTAATGATGGCCATTCTTGATGAGTCTGGTTAAAGTCTTGGCAATTTTGTTTATCTTTTCAAAGAACCAGCTCCTGGATTGATTGAATGATTAATTTTAAAGCTTTATTTTTTTAAAGATTTTTATTCATTATTTTCAGAGAGAAGGGCAGGGAGGGAGGAAGAAAGGGATAGAAACATCAATCCCTTCATCCTTTCAGCCTTTCACCTGCCTCCAGCTAAGGACCTGGCTGGAGACCTGGCTTGCATCCTGCTTATGTGCCCTTGCTGAGGAATCATAGCTACTGGATTTATTGGTCCTTTGAATTGTTCTTTTAGTCTCTGTGTTATTTAATCCTGCTCTGATCTTGATTATTTCCTTCCTCCTGCTTGCTTTAAGCTTTGTTTGTTGTTATTCCTCCAGTTCTTGTAGATTTATGGTTAGGTTGTTTATTTGAGATTCTTCTGTCATTTTAGGTAGGCCTGTATTGTTATGAACTTTCCTCTCAGAGTTACCTTTGCTGTATCCCATAGGTTTTGAGCTATTATAGGTTCATTTTCATTTTTTCCCAGAAACTTTTCAAATTTTTTCCTTGATCTCAGTATTAACCCAATCATTATTTAATGGCGTGTTATTCAGTCTTCATGAATTTGGCTATTTTGGGATTTTTTCCCATGTGGTTGGTTTCTAGTTTTAAGCTGTTATGATCTGAGAAGATGCTTGATACAATTTCAATTTTCTGGAATTTATGGATGCCTGTTTTGTGTTATGTCATACCATGTGGTCTAGCTTTGATTGTGTTTCATGTATATTTGAGAATAAAGTGTATTTTGCTTCCTTGGGGTTAAAAATTTTATATATATTAATTAAGTCAGTTTGATCTAGAGTGTTGTTCAATGCCATAATATCCTTGATATTTCTTTGCTTGGAAGATCTGCCCATTGTTGACAATGAGGTGTTAAAATCCCCTACTGTGAGTATGTTGTTGTTTATATCCTTCTCGAAGTCCTCAAAGATTTTTCTTATATATTTGGGTGCTCCTATATTGGGTGCATATATGTTTATAAGGTTTATGTCTTCTTGATGGATTGTTCCCTTAAGTATTATGAAATGTTTTTTTTTTCTCTTTTAATGGTCTTTGGTATAAAATCTATTTTGTCTGATATATGTATTGCTACCGCAACTTTTTTTTTTTCATGTCTATTCTTTTGAAATGTTTTTTCCATCCCTTCACTTTCAATCTGTGTAGATATTTTATTCTGAGGCTGATCTCTTGTAGACAGCATATATGTGGGTCCTGTTAGCCAATCAGCTACCTTATGTCTTTTGATTGGAGCATTTAATCCATTTACATATAAGGTTATTTTTGATAGGTACTTATTCATTGTGATTTGTGAGTTTTCCCCTTTGTACCCGTGCTTCTCTCTCTCTCTCTCTCTCTCTCTCTCTCTCTCTCTCTCTCTCTCTCTCTCTTTCTCTCTCTCTTTCTTTTTCTTCTCTTCCTCAACCCCCACTTCTCCCCACTCCTCTTCCCCCTCCTCCCCCCCACCCCCTTATAGCAGTCCCTTTAGAATCTCTTGCAATGCTGGTTTGGTGGAAATGTATTCTTTTTAGCTTTCTTTTGTCTTGGAAACTCCCTTTTTCACCTTCCATTTTGAATGAGATCTTTGCTGGGTATAGTAGTCTTGGCTCTAGGCCTTTGTTTTTCATTGTTTGGAATATTATTTTGCCATTCTCTTCTAGTTTGTAGTGTTTCTATTGAGACATTGGCTGATAGTCTTTTCAGAGCTCCCTTATATGTTATTAGCTGTTTCTCTCTTTCTGCCTTTGGGATTCTCTCTTTGTCTTTGAAATTTTCCATTTTAATTATGATATGTCTTGGTGTGGGGCTTTGGATTCATCTTTATTGGGACCCTGTGTGCTTTCTGGATTTGTGAAGCTTCTTATCTCCTCAAGTTTGGGAAGTTTTCTGTCATTACTTTTTCAAACAAGTTTTCTATTCCTTGCTCCTCTTCTTCTCTTTCTGGTATCCCTGTAATACACATATTATTACATTTCATGTTGTCTTGCAACTCTCTTACCACCTCTTCATTCTTTTTCAGTCATTTTTTGTTCTGTTGTACTGTCTGGGAGTTTTTTTTCTAGATTGTTCTCCAATTTGCTGATCTGATTTTCTGCTTCCTCTAGCCTGCTTTTGATTCCTTCTACTGTGTTCTACAATTCAGAAATTGAATTCTTCATTTATACCTAGCTTTTATTGATAGTTTCTATGTCCTTTCAAATGCTGGTGTAGTTCCCAGTAAGTTCTTTGTAGCTTCCCTGGAGTTCTTCATAGTTTTCTTAGAGCTCACTGAGCTCATTGAGCTTCCTTATAACCATTATTTTGAATTCCATGTCTAATAGTTTGCTTGACTCCATTTCATTTAGCAGGCTTTCTCCTTTCCTTTTGGTGAGGGATTATTTCCTTTTCTCCTCATTTTAGCTGAGGGATTGTTTCTTTTTCTCCCCATTTTAGGTGTCTCTTCTTGTTTGTTTGTTTCTACTTCTTAGATTAATCTGCTTTGACTCCTAGCCTTTGTGCTGTGACTTTCTGCGGTAGGGGTCCTGTGGAATTCAGTGGTGCCGTTTCCTAGATTTCCTGAACTTGCTGCTCTTGGGATGCCCTTTATACTATTTATTTAGGCTGTTTTTTGTTTGTTTGTTTGTTTGTTTTTGTTTTTTAAATTTGGCTGATGTATTGCTATTTGGTGGATCCTTCTCTCTGGCTACTGATTGAGAGTCACCATGATAAATGGTGGCTGCCTGAAATAGTTCTATAGACTCAGGGTTCTTTATCTAAAAATGAGTGAATGTATTTAGATAACTCTTAAACTTTCTTTCTAGGTTTAACATTCTGTGGTTCTGAAGTAAAAATGCATATTACTCTCGTTAGATAAGGTGCTAAACGTTTAGACATTTTCTAAACTGTGTGTCTAGGGCAGTAGTTCACAACCAGATTTAGGGACTGTTGACAATGACTGAAGATTTTTTTTTGTCACACTGAGTGGAAATGCTATTGTCATCTAATGGATAGAGGCCAGGGATGCTAGAAATGCTGTTAAATATCCCATAATGTACAGGATAGCCCTGCCCCATCCCCAAGAATTCTCTATTTTCAAATGTCAAATGCTTAGATTAAGAAACCTTGGTCTGAGGAAGGTTCCTTAACATTTCTAGTTCTTAGTTTCTTCATTTGTAAAGTAGAGATGATAATACCATCCTAACTGAGTTTCTGTGAGGACCCACTGAAGCAATGCATGAAAAGCAGTTAGCACTGACTGTCATGTAATAAAGACTCACTAATTGTTTGCAATAATTATTGTTGTCATAATTAATAGTGCCAATAATATTTTAAATATATATTTGCTATACACTTGGAAGAAAAAGTCTTTCAAGTCAATTTTTTCAGTGACCACTTGAGAGAATTTCTGGACCTCTGAATAGTCTATCATAGCAGTACTCATGCTGGCCCCTGGACTTGCAGCATTGACATCACTTGGGAACAGGTGAGAAATGCAAATTTTTGAGGCCCATCTCTGATATATTGAATCAGAAACTTTTTTGGTGGGGCACAGGAAACTGTTTTAACAAATTATCTAGGTGATTCTGATGCAAGCTAAAGTTTAAGAACTACAGCTCTAATATATACCTTGGGAATAATTTCTCAAAGCAGAAACCAGGTCTCATCCTTTTAAATACTCCAAACACCTGGTTGAGTGCTTTGTATGTGGTAGGTACTTGGTAACATGATTAAATGGGATGAAAAGCTAATTCATGAGCAAGACCTGATCCTACATTTTGACAATTGTCCCCACAGCTTATCATTGACTGATGTTGACAGACACAACTGCGTTATGCCCACAGGCCCTAATCTCCACCTGTCTGCCTGTAACAGATGTAAGACAGTGCACCTGTGGGCTAAAGAGGCCACTTGTGCCTACAAGTTGAGACTACCAGCACAGCTCAAGTGATCCTACTACACCTTACTTAGGGCCAAAGAGAGTGAGAGGTTTCATTAGAAATAATTAAACTCAAATGAAACAAACCCAGGAGTTCAACACAACTGCTGCTGTGGCTGTTACCAAATCATTTCTCTGTTGTTTTTAATTGGAGAGATTCTGGAACTCATGGACAAGTGTTTGGGGGATATTTGTATGTATATTTGGATTAATGATATAAATGTAATTTTCTGAGTCTTCTTTTCAGTATTTAAAATCAAATCACCCTGAAAATATAAATAACACAGTAGAAATATGGAACCAAAAAGAAAACATATTAATTTGAATTTACAGGCATCCTTTACTATAGTTGCATGAATTTAGATGTGGAATTCAGATAAATTATCATAGTAAAACTTGTTAAAATCCTAACACTATATGAGTCAACATGTTTATAGTTTTTTTAAAAAATATTGATCTGATAAGAAAGAGCACACGTGAGAGGGAAACATCAATGTGAGATCCCATACATGCCTGAACTGGGGATCAAAATTGCAACTTAGGTATGTGTCCTGACTGGCAACTGAACCAGCAACCTTTTGGTGTATGAGAGTATGCTCCAACTAACTGAGTCACCCAGCCAGGGCAGGTTTTTAAATTATAAATATGGAAAGTAAATATTGAAGGAATCATCATGTTTGGAAGATTGTTCTTAAAAATACATTTAAAAAGTACTTGCACCCTGGCTGGTGGCATAGTGGGTAAGGTGCTGGCCTGTGAACCCAAAGGTCACTGGTTTGATTCCCCAGCCAGGGCACATAACCAGGTTGCAAGCCAGGTCTCCAGCCAGGTTTCCAGCTAGGTCCGTAGCTGGAGGCAGGTGAAAGGCAACCATACATTGATGTCTCTCTCCCTCTCTGCCTCTCTCCCTTCCCCTTTCTCAAAAAATAATCAAATAAAATCTTATGTAAAAAAGTACTTGCTTCATAAAATATATATCATGTGTAAGTGATAAAGCATAGCTAAAAACTGGATACCCAAGAGGCCACCATTACACTTAAGCAGTTGAATATCACTGATGTTATCAAGGTTCCCTTTAGGTCACTTGTTCATTGCAAACTCCTTGCTTCTATCCACCCTTCATCCAAGTTACCACTGTTTAGAATTTTGCCTGAAAAAATTACTCCAAACACCTCTATAACTTACTCATTTTTATAGAGTTTACTTATTTTTGAATTTTGTTATAAATGGTATTATACTGCATGTATTCCTCTATGATCTACTTTTTAAAAAAATTAATTTTTTAAAATGAAAACTAAGATTTATTGGTGAAATCTCTGAAGATTCTTAGAGCATATGTGAAAATTTAATGGAGAATGTATGATTGATTGCAGTTTTCTCATAGAAATGAGTTTGTCATTTAGTTTTTCAAGTTTGTACAACTTAATCCATGAAAACACTATGTTTTCCTATAAGGCCTAGCAGTAATGTTCCAAATCCTGAAGAAACTGTAAAATCCCATATGTATCAAAGAACTATACATTCTGCAGTGATTTCTCTAGTGAGAACTGTGATATTTTTGTGCAGGTATTATAACATTTCATTGTGAATTATGGGAAACACTCTGATATCAAGAGTACAAAGAAGTAGGTATAGAGTTTTAATGAAAGCTAAGATTTACTTAGTTTTACTTGCTGGTGAGTTCTGGTGAGATGGTGGAGGAATAAGTGGAACTATACCGATCTCCTAGGTTGCATCTGGAATTGCTTTTTTGGAGAAAAAGTCAGCTGGAATTACCAACAGAATATGATCTACTTTTTAAATCATTCCATATTATTCACATAGTTATGAATTCTCTGCTGCATTATAGCCGACAGTATTGTATAACTGTAATATAGTTTATTCATTCTCCTGTCTAGTTTTTGATGAAATGACACCAATTGGAAAAACTTCTCTGCATCTGAATATACTCCAAACTCTCCATTTAGGATACAAAGTTGTTCAACTGGCTCTTTAAACCTTGAAGTCCAAGGTGTCTTTAGTCCTTGTTTTTTGGTGATTTATGTGCTTTATACATCTGTTTTATCTAATACATTGTGAATTCTTTGTGGGCAGAAATATATCTATTTTAATCCTATTTTTCTAGTACCTAATATGGTAGTTGACCCATAGTAGATACATGATGGGAATGGCTGTTAAGTGATGGAAAACCAACTCAAACTAGATTCTATTTCTTTAAAGGAATATGTTGATTTGCCTGAAAAGTTCAGGGGTAACACCAAGAAACTTCAGACTCCTACCCTTACATCCAACCCCTAAGAAGAAAGACTCTGTATGTTCCACAAAATTTCTTGATCTACATTAATTGGCCTGATTATTTTATTTGCTTATCCCTGAACCAATCATTTTGCTTCCAGGTTATGAAATGCTATGATATCCTTATGCACAGGTCACATATTTCACCCCTGAGAGTTCTATCCAAACTTACCTATACTACAAGTGGGAAGGAAGTGGTTCTTTCAGCGCAAAAGTAGGGGTCCCAAAAGGGAAGAAATAGATGTACAAATAATAAATGTCTACTACAGTAGATGCTTGATAAATTCTACTTGAATAAAAATGAAGGAGTAAACATAGAAAATAAATAAATCACACAATATAAGAATTGCTCAAAGATAATGAGATATGAACAAGGCTCTAGTTTGTAAGACGATCCCTTTCTGATGGTGGAAAGGGGAAAATGGAAGGGGAAAAGATACGAGTTATTATTTCACCATTAATTATGGGACTGTGGGCTGAGTGTTTCAGAGGTGCTAGAGGTAATGAGGCAATGAAAACAATTGGTCTGGGTGGCAGATAGGCATTAGTGGGATCTGGAGAGAGATTAAAGGAAGCCTGGGTAATGGGATCAATTTAATGTCAGGAAAAAGTTGAATATGCGGAGGGAGGGAGATAAAAAAATGCAGGGGTTACCAATACCAGTTTGGAATTGACACAGTCAATTTGATTTCCTTGAAGAAAAGGATTTTTATCAATTGTATATTCTCTTTATTCTCTAGACTATTTTGGAATATGGGAATATTCTTCATATCAAAAAAGTAGAAGATGAACTGTAGCTCCAACCCCTGTCTAGGTTTCTCGTCTTTCTCCCTGAGCAACATGAGCTTCAGCACACGCTCCAGCTTCTCCACAAGCTACCAGACCCTGGGCTCTGTGCAGCCGGCCAACAGTGCCGTCTGCGTCTATGCAGGCATGGGGGGCTCTGGCTCTTGGATCTCGGTGTCCTACGGTGTGCGGGGCAACTGGAGATCCGGGGGGCTGGCTGCAGGGATGGCCAGGGGTCTGGCAGGCATAGGGGGCATCCAGGGTGAGAAGGAGACTATGCAATGACTGAATGACCACCTGGCTTCCTACCTGGAGAGGGTGAGAAGCCTGGAGGCTGATAATCAGAGATTGGAGAGCAAAATCCGGGAACACCTAGAGAGGAAGGGACCCCAGGTCAGAGACTGGGGGCATTATTTTAAGGCCATCGAAGACCTGAGGGCTCAGATCTTTCAAAATTCTGTGGGCAATGCCCAAATCGTTCTGCAGGTTGACAATGCCCGTCTTGCTGCTGATGACTTAAGAGTCAAGTATGAGATGGAGCTGGCTATGCACCAGTCTGTGGAGAATGACATAAATGGGCTCCAAAAGGTCATTGATGACACCAACATCACTCGGCTGCAGCTGGAGACAGAGATGGAGTCCCTCAAGGAGGAGCTGCTCTTTATGAAGAAGAACCATGAGGAGGAAGTAAATGGCCTACAAAACCAGATTGCCAACTGTGGGTTGACCGTGGAGTTGGATGCCCCCAAATCTCAGGACCTCAGCAAAATCATGGCAGACATCTGGGCCTAGTATGAGGAGCTGGCTCAGAAGAACCAATTGGAGCTAGACAAATACTGGTCCCATCAGATTGAGGGGAGCACCACAGTGGTCACCTCGCAGACCGCTGAGATAGGGACTGCTAAGATGACACTCACAGACCTGAGATGTACCATCCAGTCCTTGGAGATTGACCTGGATTCAATGAGAAATCTGAAGACCAGTTTGGAGAACAGCCTGAGGGAGGTGGAAACACGCTACGCCATGCAGATAGAGCAATTCAGCAGGATCCTGTGGCACCTGGAATCAGAGCTGGCCCAGACCCAGGCAGAGGGGCTGTGCCAGGCCCAGGAGTATGAGTCCCTGCTGAACATCAAGGTCAAGCTGGAGGCTGAGATTGCCACCTACCTCCGCCTATTGGAAGAAGGGGAAGACTTCAACCTTGTTGATGCCCTGGACAACAGCCTCTCCATACAAACCATCCAAAAGACCACCACTGGAAGGATTGTGGATGGCAAAGTGGTGTCCGAGGTCAATGACACCAAAATTTTGAGGCATTAAATGCAGCAGAAATGGGGCATCCTTTGGGGCCAGAGGCCAATAAAAAGTTCACAGTTTATTTAAAAAAAAAGTAGAAGATGGGGGGAATGGGTGGGTGGGGAGGGGGACAGAGGGGAGCAAAAAGGGGATGGATGTAATACAACAACAATAAAATTTAAAAAAAGTAGAAGATTAAAGTATAGGAAATATTTTCTTCTTGAAAGAGAAGCTGTAGTTACTATAGAAAGAGATACATCAAAGGCATATATATTTATTTCTCTAGATATTGTTGTTATCATGATTGTTATTATTTGGTGGTAAACTTATGTCAGAGTAGAGAAGTAACCTCTATGTCATGTAAAAATAAAAGCTCAGATTTTTATGTGTCATCTTTACATATAAATGTAAGAGATGCTTCTATAATTGTTTTCATAGGTTCAGAGTTTGAACTTGAGACCAAGTTAAGTCTCATATTCAGGGAGGGTATTTATGAGTTCTCCACAGTGAAAAAAATATGTCATGGAAAACATGACTTAGGGAGAATATTTCTCTTTCTCTTAAAACTATGGGATTTCAGTTAGGTAGGATTGTTTCCACAGGAAATAAGATGGTGATAAAGAATTGATGCCTATCAGGCCTCAGTGACTCCACAGGTGCTCTCGTCCACTTCTCATGCCATTGGTCCCTGCCTACTTTCTAGTTGTTTGTGCTCCTTACACAATAGGATATTTGAAGGTTTTATTCTTGGAATCACTTCTGTTTCTCTCCTTCTCTTTCCCAGAGGTCTTCTCTATTCTTGTTTCTTCAACTATTAAGTCTATGCAGATAATTTCAGATTGCCATCTTCAATATATAATTATACGTGCCAGTAGGATGCCCTCTCGACACTGTAAACTTAGCATATCTAAAGGTAGGCTGCTCCTTGTCACTGCATAAGTTTCTTATCTTTACTTTTCTATTTTATTTAATGACATAGAAGTTTTCTAGACTTGAAACAGATCTATCCGTTTTAGAAATTATCCCTGATATGTAAGTTATTTACATATTATTTATAACATGAGCAAATGACAGAATCTGTATTTTCTTTTTTATTCCTGCTGTTGCTACCCTAGCTAAGTCTCTTACTGCTTCTTGTTTGTTTTCTGCAGTAGCTTTCTTTTTCCTTTGCATCTTGGCTATCTCACCACTAAACTATCCTTTGCACCAAAGTCAGATTAATCTTCCAAAGGTGCAACTTTAATCTGGTTAAAAGCAAACATAAACAAACACAAAAACAAAACTTAATTGGCTCCCTACTTCTTACAGAGTAAACTCCTCCCAGGTGTTCAGTGCTCTCTAAAATATACTGTCAATTGATTTTTTTAGTTTTATCTTTTACTCATCTCCTGTTTATGCCCTCTACTCCAGCAACCAATTTTCCATTATTCTATACACATTTTCTTTTATAAATTTATTTTTATTTATTTTATTTTTATTTTCATTTTTAAATCCTTACTTGAGGAGAGGGGAAGAAAAGGAGAAAAAGGGAGAGAAACATTGATGTGAGAGACAAACATATATTAGTTGCCTCTCGTTCATACACCAACCAGGATGGACCCTGCAACCTAACCATATGCCCTGACTGGGAATTAAACCTGCAATCTTTTGCTTTATGGGATGACACTCAAATCAGCTTAACCACACTGGCTAGAGGGTATACACACCGATCTGCACCAAATAATAATAGCTAATTCTTTTATAGGACTTACTGTATTCCAGGCAATAATCTAAGCACTATATATATAGTAAGTTATTTAATTATACAGCTGTCCTGAATGGTATGTATTTTCACTAGATGCATTTATAATAAGGTAAACAAGATGGAGAGTTTAAATGACTTGCCCTAGATCACATAGCTGATTGATAATAGAACCTGAACTGGAATTCAGACAGAGCCCATGTTCTTAAGTCACTATGTTTTTTGCTTCCCTTCTTGTCAGATTCCTAACCATGCCTCAGTGCCCATCAAATTCATCATCCATCAGGGCCCATATAAAGGCTGCCTCTTCAATGATGCCTATTTTGGTCTTCACAAATAGTTGTGATTTTCCCCTGCTTTGAATAGCATAGCAATTTGTTTTCTACATTTCTCCCATGATATACACCATGCATGGTAATTTAGTTTCTCTACAATTTTTATTCTTCAGCTGCAGGTCACAATCCTATGTCTTGAAGCATCTAGCAAAGAAATATCCAATATTTAATTAATATTTATCGAAATTAATTAGTGTTACTGGAATCAATAAAAGACTCATTTCTAAGCCCAGAAATCCAGTCATAGACTAAAACGTTTCATGCACTTTAAAATATTTTAAGTAATTATTTGTGATATAGTTGCTATCTGTTTAAGTAATTCCACCTTCTAGTATTACTTTATATTGAACCAATGCATGTTTTGGTTTATAATTCCATACTGGAGTTATTTAACAGTTCAAAATTATGACTAAAATAACAAGGGGATTCATTGTGGTTTTTGTTCAACCTTGCTAAATTTTATACCTTCACATGTACTTCAAATAAAGCATCTTGAAAACTCTTCCAGGAAAATCTCTTGAATAGATTAAACAATTTGTCTAGGTCTTAGCTTCAGGGTATCCATTTCTTTGCTTTACAATGCTTACCCACACCCTTATTACCCTTGAAACCCTTTTTTAGAGCGACCTAGTGCAACAAGTGTTTTCACATGTTTGTATATAATACAGAATATAAACAAAGATTTATAAATTTATTTTTCTATTTCAGGTGTCACCATTAACATAATGAAGTCCTGCAAACCCATTACCAGCCTGATAGTGAGCCCTAAGTCTTCATGTTCAATTTAAACCCTCAGTTTGGGACAAAGATAGAAAAAGGCAGAGAACCAGGAATTAGTTTTTCTGAGGAGGATGCCTACTTTCCTAAAAAGGTAAGCCTTCATTTTGTGGGATTTCCCCCAGTGAGGTCTTCATCCTGTCTCCCATGTCTTCCTTGTATTCTCTTATTATAAAAATTAATATACAGCTGTAGATTTTCTTTCTGGAACTGTTTCCCCAGGTAACAAGAATGTAAATATGTCTGTTTGTCACACAATCTACAGTAAAAGTGGCAAATATTTGGATGTTGCCAGAATCAGTGAGATAATTTCCTCAGTTTTATGCTCCACTTTGTGGATCATGAAATTAGCCTTAGATGCACAGTGAACAGAGAAGACAGCTACTAATGTATGGTGAAATCGTGCTAATAAGATTGCCACTAACAGGAGTTTAAGTTGAGATTTCTGCATATAAATCAGGTGAGAAGCAATCAGGCAGCACCTACTTGAAATCAATTGCTTGAGTCTGTGGATACCTAGTGGAATTATATATTTTTATCAATGGATTTTAATTTCTCATTTAAATAATTCCTATGCAGAGTAGATTGTGTATGTGAATTCTGGCTTTAGTGAACCAGGAAATATTTATTATAGAGGGTGAGTCCCTTTCTTGAAATTGTGCTATCGAATATTATTTCATAGTCTCAGTGGGCATATTTAGCCTCAGTTATTACATTTGTAAACCCTGGAACTTTTTATAGAAAAATAGACATGATAGTTATTAATTATTTGTTTATTCACTCCCAGGCACTGTGCTAATAGCTTTATATAGGTGGTCTTATTTGATCCGCACAATTAGCCTGAAGGGTAGATGCTGTTTTACAGATATTGAGATTAAACAAAGTCCAGTAACTGTCTAAGATCCCATAACCAATAAATGGAATATTTAGGATTGAAATTCAGGATTGTCTGATTCCACGGCCCATTTTCTTGACTGCTACGCAGAATAGTGGTTAATACTCTTTTAAAAAGGTCAATAACTTTGAAGAAACCGTTAATTAGGCTTTCGGAGTTTTACTTCTATAACAAAAAATTCACTAAGAATAGTGTTAAATTTTTGTTAGTCAGTGGTACAAAATAGTATTGGTGTTGACAGACTCTTACCCCATCTGGCCATAGAGGATAAACTGTGGTCTCGTTCCCACAGTGCTGTGTTAAATTTAACTGGGGAGCAGAGGAATTATAATAGGCATAGTGAGCCCAGGCACATTTGCTGAAGATTGGGGCTCATTGTGGGCGGTCAGGTTGGTGTAGAGATATAGGTATTCATTGGCACAACCAAGATAATTGCTTTTTAAAACCTTTTCCTAGTCTTGCCATACCTTTTATTTCTGCCATACCTCTTGCAAGTGGTGTCTCCCTCTGCATTAAATGTAGGGCTATGGAGGAGCTGCAGGGCCTAGAATTTCATGGGGGTGGTGATGGCAATGGGGGAAGGGAGAGTGACTGTGGTTTTTTTCCTAATACATTTGCATCTGTAGTATCATTAGGAGAAGCCCAACAAGACATTGTAGGACTATAGTATGTAATACATGTGGTTACATCCAAAGATTTGTCCCTGGGGCAGGACTTTAAGGCAATGAATAGCTGTATTAGCAGCATCCTCTGCTTTCTTTCATAATAGAATGCCCTCATATTGAGCTAATATGGCTGAGTGAAAAAATGTTCTGAGGGCAGGAGGCTTTGATTTCTAGGACTTTACCACTAACTGCTCAGTGACCTTAGATTAGTTGCTGTACCTCTGTGGGGCTGTTTCTTCATCTATGACAGGTGGAGATTAGATAATTCCTAAAAGTTCTTATGGCCATCAGAAAGATATACAGCATGTAGAAACAAACTTGACTTAATGCAGTTTCAAGTGACTTTGTCACTTTATTAGCTGTGTAAATGTGAGCAATCACTATACAAACACACACATAATATTGAAATATGAATCATACTGTATCTACCCGTAGAGTTGTTTTTATAATCAAAATGATACAATATTTATTAGAGTACTTTATACTCTGTGAAGTACTTTGTAAAATAAAGGTGATGTTAAAATTTACATTTATTTTTCTACCATACATACACATTATTTGTGTAACTTGAATATGATGTTAGATAGTATTTGAGAAGCCAAGATATAGCCATTTCCACTTTATTATATGCTCATCTTAAAACGAAAAGCTAATGGACAGCTTAAGCTGCCAAGCACTCCCCCTGACAAATAGTAAAAATATGACCTCTATGCACCATAATGTGCAATAAGCCCATGCAAAGTCTGATGAAAAGAGATTTAAAGAATGAGAGTTTAAGGCTGGTGTTCTATTTAGCTTGTTTGCATGTGTTAAATTATTTTAAAGTATACCCTTTCTTTGGAAATCATTAAAAATGTTCATTTAAAAAAATAAGGCATTATGTGTTCAGAATTAAAGCGTACATTTTCATCTTTATGTCTTTATTTAAAATGACAAGCAAACTCATTGATAGGCATAAATTATATTAACTGACCATTGTCCTCATGCATTACTTGGATTGGAAAAATAGTCTCAGGAGGATACTTCCTCTTGAGTGTTTGCCTTGTAAATCCAGACAATTCAATGGGTGCAAAGTTAAAATGAGTCTTTTCCTAATTCTTCTTCTTAAATTGGCTTTAAAAATAACATGTAGAATTTGAGTTAAATATGATTTTTATATATGCAAACCAGTTGAAAACATTGAGGATTCCTGTCTTGTAGCAAATCAGAATGGCCAAGTTTTAGCAGGCAGATTCTCTGGAGGTGACCACAATGATTACTGCCAGGTGGGGGCAGCAGAGAGCTAGAGTCCAGGAAGTTTCCAGGAAAAACTTGTTGAAAGGTGGCTAGTTAGTAGGAAGCCAGGAGGGCCAAAAGTAGATGACAGAAACCGGAGTCCAGGAAAAGGTATCACACAAAAGTTCCCAAATGAAGGTGGGCTGGATCCCAGAAATGAAGACAGAGGAAAGGAAGGAGGACAGAAGAGAAAGTGTAAACGATTGCTGAACTGAGGCTAGTGAACCCTTCTGTGGTGGTAGCTCTCGACTGCATGGCTGACATACCAAGCCTGACTAGGCTTGTTCCAGTGGACATGGGCACTGACAGACTCTTCAACTAAAGCCATGTACTCTGCTCTCTTCCTTCCAGCCTTTTCAGTTAATCCATAAGTGCCGGACACTATGTTTGGCCCTAAGAGAAACAATGTCTAACATCTGCCATTGAGGAGTTTTATTGATTTTTGTTATTGATGAGAAGAAAGAAAATAGTGGAATATAGAGGAAATATACTCCAGTAATTAAACATTATCTCATTGATTCATCTCTACTAAACACTGAGGAAAAAATGGGTTTCTAATGGGTACACAGATATTAATATTACCAAAATATGACATTACTATGAAGGAAAAGTATGCAACTCTGTAAACACATGTCTGTTTTCATGTCAGAAGTGTCAGATCGAGGCTGATGAATCAGGCAGGGAAGTCTTCTTGGATATTTCTTAATTTATGCAAATATTCAACATAAATCTACACTTTAATAATTGATCTGTAAGTCACAGTGTTATAAGACAATAGTGTGGATTATGATGAATGCAAATAAGTACTTATCAAAGACATTGGAATTAATAATAATTGATCTGTAAGTTGCAGTGTTATAAGACAATAGTGTGGATTATGGTAAATGCAAATAAGTACTTATCAAAGACATATAGGAATTAATCCTGAGAATAATGTTTTCCATTAATATATTTTAACAATAATTTTATTATTGTCAAAGTGAAAAGTTTTTCTTATGATACAGATAGTTAAATGGTGGAAAGCAAGTAGTCTATTTACTATCGAGAGGAAAAATTGTACAAGTTCTGGAAAAATTAAAAACATCATTAACAGAGAATTCAAAAAATATTTGAAATAAAAAGGCAATATGAAAAAGCAGTGCTGGCTGATGGCCCAGTGGATAAAGTGCCAGCCTGTGAACCCAAAGGTCTCTGGTTGGATTCCCAGCCAGAGCACATGGCCAGGTTGCAGGCCAGGTCTCCGGCTAGGTCTGTGGCTGAAGGTAAGTGAAAGGCAGCCATGTATTGATGTTTCTCTCCCTCTTTGCCTCTCTCCCTTCCCCTATCTCTAAAAATAATAAGTAAAATCTAAAAAAAAAAAAAAAAGGCAGACAGCTACTTGAATTAGCCCTTTGAAAAATTTCACATTAGCTTAAAAATTTTATGTGACTTTGTTCATAGAATCTAAAGTTATAAATTTTATAATTGGAAGGGATTTTACAATTATTCTCTTTAATCCCCTCAATTTATAAATGATGATACTGAGAGTCAAGTATTTTAACTGACATGTTTCTAGCAATAATACAAGTAAAAAATATTTCAGAAAAAATAATTGGTGACTCAGTAAAAATAGATCTCTTATTTAGGGAAAAACTATCTTTTATAACATATAGAAAAATGGTTAGAGTTTGAGTATGAATTCTAGTTCTGCATTAAAAATAAATGAACATAATTTTAAAGAAAATTTTCTTTTATCTAGCTTAGAAATAAAAAACTTTACATTAGTCATGCACAATTATTAATTATACATATAAGAGAGGAAAGGAGTTGATTTCTTCAATGGTATTTGCTATATATAAAGCTTTATGTATTTTAGAAAAAATAAACAATTATATTTTTAAATGAAGTATTTTATTTTCTAAAACACTTCTCAAATTTACTCACATGATTCTTATAGAGAGGTAACAGGAACCAGAGCCAGTATCTTCAATTTGTACAATAGTTAGGTTCAAAATAGACCTCAGAGTTAAGGAAACATCCAGGTGCTATTGTATCTGTAGAATATGAGGATATATGAGAAGCTAACAGATTTTTTTAAGACTCTAAAAAGTGAACAATGTTCAGTTGTATTTGTAAACATGAAGTTTTGATACCAAGATCTCTATAAACTGTGTATTGTGACTTAAAATATTTAGTGAATAAGAAAATATTGAAACCAACACCTGACACACTTAACTGTAAAAGATCAGAAACAAGATAAAGATGTCTGTTCTCATTCTTCTCTTCAACATTGGATTAGAGGTTCTAGCCAGGGCAATTAGGCAAGAAAATGAAATAAAAAGGCATCTGCACTGGAAAAGAAAAAGTAAACTCTCTCAAATTGCAGATGATATCATCTTGTATATGGAAAATCCCAAAAAATTCACTGGAAACTTAGAATTAATAAATAAGCTCAATAAAGTTGCAAAATACAAATTAAACACATACAAACCAAACTGTCTTTTATACATTTGTAATAACTCATCTGAAAATGAAATTATTATAGCATTAAAAAGGAATGATATTTAGGAATAAGTTTAACAAAATAAATGCAAAATTCTGAAAAAAAAATTGTTAAAAGAAATGAAAGAAAGCCTAAACAAATGGGAAGACATCCCACATTCATAGATTGAAAGATTTAATATTGTTAAGATGGCAATCTTAACAATATTACATTGATTGACAGATTCAATTCCGGCCCCTACTGAAATCTCAGTTAATTTCTTTGCAGAAATTGACAAACATCCTAAAATTCAAAGAAATTCAAAGAACCTAGAACAACCAAACACTTTTGAAAAAGAAGATCAAAGTTACACTTCTCAATTTCAAAAGTTACTACAAAGCTACAGTAATCAGATACTGTGATTCTGGCATAGGGATAGACCTGCAAATCAATGGAATAGAATTAAGAATCCAGAAATAAACATATTTATAGTCAATTAATTTTTGACAAGGTATAAAAACAATTCAGTATTGGAAAGAATAGCCTTCTTGACAAGTGGTGATGGAACAACTGGATATCCTCATGCAAAAAATGAAATTGTATTCCTAACTTTATATTATAAAATTAACTCAAAGTGGATCAAAGACCTAAATGTAAGACCTGAAACTATAAAACTCCTAGAAGAAAATAGGAGTAAATCTCCAAAACCTTGGTTTTGGAATTGGTTTCTTGTATATGATACCAAAAATACAAGCACCACCCTCCAAAGAAAAAGTTAACTTGGATTCATCAAAATTAAAATATTTTCTGCTTTAAAGGGCACCATCCAGAAAGTGAAAAAACAACCCAATGATTGGGAGAAAATACGTAGAAATCATGTATCTGATAAGGGATTTGTAACTACAATATATAAGAAATTCTAACAGCTCAACAACAGAAAAGAAACCCAATAAAAAAAATATAGGCAATGGGTCTATATAGACATTTCTGCAATGAAGAGACACAAAATGGTCAATAATCACATGAGAGAAGATTCTCAGTATCATTAGTCATCAGGGAAATGAAAATAAAATTTAGTGAGATACCACTTCATACACACTAGGATAGTTATATATGAAATAAAGAATAGCAAGTGTTGGCAAGGATGTGGAGAAATTGGAGATCTCTGCATATGTTGCCGAAGGGTATATAAAATGATTTCTTCATGTGGCAAACACTCTGGCTGTTAAATATAGAATTACAATATGACCCAGCAATTTTATTTCTATATATATATTAAAGAGAAGTGAAAACATATATTCACACATAAACTTGTACATAAGTGTTAATCACAATATTTTTCATAATAGCCTAATAGTGGAAACAAACTCAAGTGTTCACTAACTGATAAATGGATAAATAAAGCAAGGTATACCCACTAAATGGAATATTATTCATCAATAAAAGTGAAGCACTGATACATGTTACAAGGATGAACCTTGAAAATATATATTAAAAGTGAAAGAAACCAGTCACAAGAAAACATATATTATACAATTCCATGTATATGAAAGGTTCAGAATAGGCAAATCTGTAAAGACAAAAAATAAGTTAGTGTTTGCCTAAGACTGAGATTTGTAGTGGGAGAAAAATGGGGAGTGACTACTAATGGGTAGGGGTTTCTTTTAGGAGTGATGCACCAAAAACCATTGAATTGTACACTTTAAATGGATAAATTGTATATTATGTAAATTATATCTCAATAAAGCTGTTGTTTAAAAGAAGGACCATCCTGGGAAGGATTAATAGAGTTTTAGTGATACAGGGAAGGAGCTATATCAGGCTTAAGTACTACTGCAGTGGCCCCAGTCTGGATCCTGCATGCTTTTTGGCATAAGGAGGCCAATGGATAGTATCCTGTCTGAAGTTTCCTTTTCAACTCCTCATCTTTTTTTTTTTGAATTCTTTGGATCTTTGTGTGCATGACAGAAACCAACTTAAGTTAGCTCAATAGAAAAAGGGACAATATAAGGATGTAAGTGCATCATATAATACCCTTAGAGAAGGATTATAGTTGGTTCTCAGAGAAAGCCAAGAAACAGAATTTGGAGACAACAGGGTTGAGGAATTCTCTCCCCCACCCCATTCCATCCCCCCCTTCCCTTTCCTCTCTCTCTCCCTTCCTCCCCACCCCCTCATGGTTTTCTTTGTTCTTATTCCTCAGGGTGGAAGATGGGCATCTTTTGCACCCTTCTTACCCATTCTCACTGTAGCAACCATGGAAATGCACTGGCTTCTCTCAGTCTTATCTCCATTTTGGAAGGATCAGGAATCTGATTGGCCTAGTTTAGGTCAGTTGCCTTTCTTTGGTTTAATTAACTATGGTCTTGAAATGGAGTCATGCATAAATGTCTTCTGGATGCCTGCTTTAATAAGTCTGAGGGCATTTTGGGAAAGGGCAATTGCTTGTGGATTAAGCAGGTGCTTGAAAGGGAGTCTAGCATACTTAGGCAATACTAATAACAATAATGGTAAAAAATAAAGATAAATTCAAGTTATTGAGGACCTGCTTGTCTTAGCACTGTTAGGTGCTTAGCAATTTTTAGATCATTAAATCATCAGAATCCTTTGAGGTCATATGATTAATCCTATGACATAGGTGAGGACATTGGGATGTTAAATAACTTGCCCAATATTTCACATGACTGACTTTAGCTCTCTATACCATGTTCTATACCAACGTTCAGTAACTGTCCTTCTAGCTTAGCCTAGCTCAGCCCAGATTCTAGCTTTCTTTCTCTCATAGCTTGTGAGGACACAGTGAAATGGATAAGATAACACTGATGATGGTTATTCTGGTTATCTATTTCTAGCTACTCTAAAACTCAATGGTTTATATTGTGATCTCATAGTTCTGGGAACTGATTGAGCTCAACTTGGGTCTAACTTGGGTATCTCTTGGTAATTGTCATCAGATGATGTCTGGGGATGGAGTCATCTGAAGGCTTGACAAAGTTGAACATCCTAAGTGGTTTCTTCACTCACATATCTGATGCCTCAGTGCATTTCCATGTGGTCTCTCTTTCCAGCAGAGGAGCCTGGACTTCTTACCTGGAAGCTCAGAGCTCCATGACAGAGTCCCCCGAGAGTAAGCATTCCATGAGGGAAGAAGATGACGAGCATGCCAATTTTTCTAAAGGCTAGGTCTGATACTAGCACAGAACACTACCATGTGCAGTGGTCAAAGCAGTTACTGGCAACCCAGGTGCTAGAGATCGCATGAGCATAGGAGGAATAAAGGAATTATGGAAGCTATCTTTGGAATCAAGACCACAGTGTTAAGTGAGGAAATAGAAGTAGAATCAACACATCTGTAGGAAAGTTATGAGGATGACAGAGTAGGATCTTTCAAAGGGTCTGCTACTCTCTCCACCTGCCTTGGTGTAGTCATGGGAGTACATTGCCAAGAAAGCCTTGTTAAAGACAGTTTCTCTAACTATCTCTTCATAATATTTCATGTTAACAAGACATGATGCCTAGTTTTATCCTCTGATTCACAGTCTGCTCCTGAGTTGTCCTGTGGGCATAATTATCCTGAGTATAATAATGCTAGGGCTGTAAGAGCCAGAAACAACTACTCAGTTTCTCTGTCTGCAGAAAAATTATAACAAAGTCATAACTAAAGGATTTCAATAGGAACCCAACCTATTTTTAAAGACCTGAAGAAGGAAAGATTTCACAAAACCCTTAGGAAACCTATTCTGAGATACAATTGTTCATGTGTTACCTAAGTCCTCTGTGCTGTGTCAGTCACCTCCCTGAACCTGACTCTGTGCCTGGAAAATAAAGTACTCACATACTTCAGAGGGAAGTTATTTGGATGAACTAATGAATGGTTACAAACGGCTTTGAAAATATAAATTGCTGCATAAATACTTAATGTCTATATAAATACCTTTGCTTCAATCTGAAGAGGGCTCAGGCTTTTTGAAAGATTTCAACCTTATGATATATCTGAATAGTGAAGATAAAGCTCCTGCTAAGTGAGGAGAAAATTATTCTTGCCTCTATTATGTATATTATTTATTGCTAAGGCTTTTATAAAATAGAAACATGGCAAATCTTAGAGGAAAAAAAAAGTATTTCATGGTTTCCTTAGATTATAAGCTACTTCAACCAGGTCTGTGTTTAATATGTGCTTTTAAAAATAAATAATTTGTGAGTATTATTGGTGTCAGGAAGTAATGTGAAAGTGCTTTCTTGCATATGATGTTTTCTTGGGAGAGTGAAGAGATGGGAAAAAATCGACACTGGATCTTCACATGATTTTCTTTTTACCTCCTCTTCTTTTAAGGCATTATTTAAAAATGAAGGAAAAATGTTTGGGGATTATATTAAGACCTACTTCTTTAAATAAATTACCTTTACTTATCCCTTTCTGCTGATGAGGACTAAAGGAAGAAATAGGTATATCATACATACAACTGGAACATAGGGCTATTCTGTATCTCTGCTTCATGACCCCCTTTCCTGAAATTGGCAGTGAGACAACAATGATAAGGGATTATAGAATTTTAGACTCAGTGGCATTAAAGAGTAGAGGTGAACAGAGAGGCAGAGCATCTATGTGGGAGAAAGAGGAAAAAAGGTTCCTTATTGGGTCACTGTGCTGCGACCTTGATGCCTTCACCAATTGGTACAGGATGCTTTGAGCCTCATGAAAGACTAAAAGCAGGAGAGATGGAGGGATGGACTGTTCTCCCTGAACATGAAACTAAGCCCAATAGATCTTTGAACATCTTTGTGAGGAAAGGGAGTCTGGTAATCTCCTTTATCCCTTTATTCTTCTGATTGTTGAGTCTTGAATTGCTATAGTCCAAGATGGTGGGAAGAATAAATTAAGCGAATTGATGCAGCCTGCAATCAGATGAACAGTGTACTGTCTCTGGGAGCTATTTTGGAGAGCTGTTTTGTAATTAACCTGCAAATGCCACCTTCAAACTTGGGCAATATAATGTGGTCAGTTGGTCAGCTTGAGTTTTTGTTTTCTTATAATCAACAATAGTTCTCTATATATGTTTGCAGGAGAATATGTAAATAATAGAAGTGGTAGAACGTTGATTAATGCCATGGCCAAAGATTTGACTCAGTTTCAGAATGTTTCACTATATTTATTATGCAGATACATTGGTTTAGGTTCATGTTTAGGTATTATGAAATCATATGTATATGAATATATGCCTGTTATATAAAGATTTTATAGATGTACATATACATATACATATACAGGTACATATACACACATATTTATAATAAGAAGTCATCTACTTCCTTCACCAGAGAAATTTGGTTTCATTTCGTCCCTAACCTGTTCTTTTAATTGATATACATGATAGATTGTGAGTTATAGATGATTTCCAATTGCATTTGTAGATTACAGCTTAAACCTAAAGTTTAAAGATTTAATTTTCTGTTGTTCTTAATGAAATAACCAAAGCAGCAGCTCCCTGTGGTGGGATATGAAAAGTAGTGCATAGATACCTACTAAAACATTTGCAGACCTCCTCAGTTTTCTGTTTTTAATGTGATGAAAATTTGTACAAATAACAAAGAAAGAATGTCATGGTAACAAAAACATTTCCTATACATGTATTTTAGAAGGAAGCTAAATCAAAGGTCTTCAAAGAATTACTAGGGTTCTTTCTAGGAGGTTATTGACAAATATGTAGTTTGTCTCTGGAGTTTGTGCCTCTTTCACAGATTGGTGTATTTGTGATCCCACCAGCAGAATAAGTGTCTGTAATTCATTTCTCCTTGTTAACTAGTGTGCCTTTGTGTGTAGAATGATTGGCAGCAAACTCGGCTGAGTCCCAACGGATGAGCTTGTTAGCAAAACCCTAGCATCCTATCTCTAATAAAGCATATCAGCAGTACATTTTGTCCTATCTATTAGCCTCTCTGTTTCTTTTTTTGTGAAAAGCTGAGTGTCCCTTTGAAGCAATGACAAATAAACCCCTGAACTGAAGTGCTAGGCTGCCTTACGGACAGCTGGATAGTAAATGTCACACCGTGTAGAGAATGCCTATTATCAGAGTGAGCCATTTGTTCCCAGCCTTTCAGTATCTTAATGTAATACAAAATTGCTAAATCAAGCCCCATGTCTGTGACAGAACATAATTAATGAGAAAGCAGGAGCCAATTCAACACTCTTTATTGGGACCTAATTGGCTCAGGCAACAGAGTTGTCACTCAACAAGAGACTTCCTTTAAAGCAATTTTGTTCTTGGTTGTATTACAGAGCCTATTAAATTGTCCCCTCCTTGATCACACAAAGAAGTATCTGCATGCAATAATTAGCTTTTCCAGGGGGAATTTTTTTTTAACTCATGCAACACCAGATCATTTTAAAACTGCCTGAGAAAACACTCCGGCTGTGGGGATGTGCTGCCGCACTGAGCAGCACTGCAGGCTTTTTCCAGTCTGCCGAGACACCGGAAGCTGTGCTGCTGAAAGATGAAAAGAAGCCTCAAGGAAAAGAGAAACATGTTCAAATGTGGAGGGTGGGAGGAAAATAGAGGCACTGGGTAGAGGAAATTACCTTGATGGGTAATCAAAGCTCACTTCATCAGCTGTGGTTAAAAGGAGAAAAAAAAAAAAAAAAAAGAGAATGCCTCTATGTACATATTTAATGTATAGTTAGGTTTTTATAGTCATACCCAACTGACAAAGAAAATTAACAGAGCTATGGCAGGTGGAAGAGGTTAAACATATATAAATTGTCTAGAGCAACATTAATTCATTGGACCACATCTTGGAGTTTTAGGGGTCATATTGTTTCAAAATCAGCACAATACTTAATAGTATGTGATTATTATAGTCTAAAATTTATTTTGGGGGGGGGGTGGATTATGTTCTCTCCCTCCCTCTTATTTAACAACTCTCTATAAATTTCTCCCTGATATTTATATTATTTTTATAAAACTTTTTTTATTTGTCACAGTATCACAGACTTTAAATACATGCGTGCCTTTTCCTGTTTAAATCAGTTTGACTGTCTAGATGACTAGAGACTGCAGAGCACTAAGCTTTTAGGTTACACTGACATTTGCCTGGATTCGGGCAAAAAGAACACAGCTGGCTAAGCTTGAGATAAAGCAATTGAGAAAGTTGTAGGGAATATACTTTAAAATAAATGAATTAGGTGGTAAAGAGTGTAAGTGTGAAAAATGCAACAGATGATTTTAGAAAAAGTATTAAAGGTTGATTGAAGTGGCAACACTTTGAAGAACCTAAATAAAGGCAAGTATGTGGTCCCTTTCTTTAAAAAGCTGTCAATACCTCCCTTCTTTGCCTTCAGAAACAATGTAAAGACTGTCCATTTCATGGCAGCAGCCCTTGGATGGTTTAGAGAGAGTTGTTTGGCTCGGCATTGTCACTTTCCTCAGTGTGGAAGTGGGAAGGAAGGAAGACAAACCCCTGAAATAGAGGAGAGCTGTTCTGTTCTCGCTGAGCTGTGTTGTGTGGTTCAGAGGATGTTTGCAGCTGCTAAATCCCGGGACTGTGCCACAGCGAGGATGGTATTATGCAGCGGGTGCTCATAGTGTCACGTATTTTAGATTTTCTAGCACTTGCTGACATGTTAGATATGTTGATTAATTGTAATTTGCTTGAGCATATATATAGAATTGTTGGGTTGTCCCTCTCTCAAACCTACCTCTAAACATTGAATAGTCAGATTTCTGAATGCACTCTAGATGTTTGAAAAATATTAGCTGTTATTCCCAGGGTAATAGAATGTAAAACCAAAAGCAATACAAAAATTTTAGTCAATAATGTCCTTTCCCAGGTGACTCTTGAACCTTATGAAAGCACACATTCAAACAAAGATTTATTCGTCTAGTGGGGAACACATGATAATGATAGCAAGAGCTGCCAGAATCTAATTTGCTTTAATTAATCATTTGCTTCATGACATGGCAATTCTTCCCCCCTCCCCTGCTTTTCTTTCTTTCTTTTCTTCCTTCTTTCTTTTTTTAACTGTCCAGATTGTTTTGAAACATTAGATATTATATTGTGGATAGCTGATAAAACTGAAATTGAATGCTGTAAAAGTTAGATTAAAAATTCATTTAACAGTATAAACATTTTAGAGTGCAGAGTGGTGCCGATTAGGTCAAGTGAGTATGGATTGATAAAAAAGTCATGGAGCTGAGAGAAAAATATATCGTTAGAAGCACTCAAACAGCTGAATTTAGTCTAATTTAAATGTAGCAGACAAAAAAGTCATTAACTAGGCATCCTATTATAATTATTCTTTGGTATTTTAGCAACACAGACCGGTAGAAGTCAGAACCTAGGTTTAAACACATTTATTCATTTAACTGTACAAAAGAGCTTTGGTTCTGACTGGAATTTCTTCCCATGGTAGGACCAAGGACCTTCAGTGGAGTGCTGAAGCGGGGTCAAAGGCCACATTGCATGACACTCTAAGGACAATTAAATGGACTATCTCATATTCTCAGGACAGCCAAGACTCCAGATATTCATCATACCCTTTGAGCAAAACATTTGTGTTCAGAGGTCTTGCAGTTTACTCCATTTAGCTGATGCCCTGATGGACAATTTTAGCACTTAATTCTTACCTTTGTCTTAGTAAGCTTCCCCCAGTAATTGATGAGCTGTAGCAGGTGGGATTTAGCTCAAATAAGTGTCCAGAATTTTCTGAAAGTTCCCTATTATTGACAGAATAATCCTAATCTTCTTTGGGTGTCAGCCAAGGCAATTGATGACCTGATCCATATGTAGATGATGGTAATAGACAATGGATAGATAGATAGATAGATAGATAGCCTGTCTTCCTTCTGGCCCCCAGCACTTTACTCACCATTGATGATGTGCTCCATGTATTGTAATTCTCAGTCACATCCCACTAACTCAAGTCACCATGCTCATGCCATAGCTTGAATGTCACTCCTGAGACAAGTCTTCTTGCCTCTTTCAGATGCATAGTGCTTTCCTTTTAAGGTTGCTATGAAGATTAAATGAGAAAATTAATTTAGCATGAACCTGATACATTGAAGGCACTATGTATGTATTAGCGTTAGTATTAAGCATTTCCTTTCTTATATTGCCCCTTCACTTTGAACAACTCTCTCCCATATCAATCATATTATGTTATTGTTTATATCCATGCCTTTCTCCTCACCGTAGTAGATGCTCTATTAAGACCTCTTGCATGAATAAATGGCTGTTTGTTGTAAACTATTCTGCCATCTGGTCATGGCCAATTTTTTAAAAATGTACTAAGACTTTAAGTAAAATATTTTTCAAAGAAGCAGACATTTTGTGTGGGTGCATAACACTTTTACTCCAGCAAACTTTCATACTGCATTCAGAATCTGTTCTAGAACCTCATAAAAAATTAACATTGCAATACTATAGTCCCATCTGTTTTTTTAAATAAAAACAATATTTTCCAAGATACTTTATTACCTATTTCATTAAAACTAATCATCAATGACCTACAATTATTTTTAAAAGCCCATCCTTTAAGTATGAAAATTTGCCATCACTGAAAATATTCAAAGGCATCTTCTGAAATACATTCAATATTGACAGCAGGCATGAAGTGAGTTTGTGTTCTTTTACTGGGATTTTTTGATGGAGACTTTCTTCCAATACTTTGTTAGGTTTCTAAGTTCTCTGTAGCCTATAGAATAAATAAGCTAATCCATATCCTTGTCTACTCCACAGACTTCACCTGGAAAACAATTATAATTGCAATTGTAAACTAATACAGCATAGACCACTAAGATGAGAAAATGAGAGCTGTAAGAGCCCTATTCTGATCCTCAAGTTTCAGGCCAGGAGAATCACCGCTTGGAATTCTGTAGGGAAAAGAACATTAATGCCTGCCTGCTGCATCAACAGTAGAAAGACTTAAAAGTGCTCGTGATCAAAAAATGCCAAAGTCATATGATTCTTTTCAAGTCCCTGACCCTAAGAAGTTGGTATGTCCACTATAGCTCAAGGCACAGCTTCACAATAGAATCACAGAAAGTTTTGTGCCAAGAAGCATGTCAGAATCAAGGGATTTGTAGGTCTCTATGCAATTTTCTTCCCTAAGTCACAAAGGGAAAATTACAAACTGGCATTGATTTGACTGACTTCTTTGAAAGTCACTGAAACGATCTGAGTAGAAAGAAATGTACTGTCACTTGCTTGGTTTAGAATTTCTTAACATTCAAGATGGGGGGTGGAGGGTCTTGAGTAACTCCTGTGGTCCCACAGGGAGCATTGTAATCAAAGAGAGCTCTGAACAGTGTTAGAAGGGTCTCTGGGTCTCCTCTGGCTCCCTGAAATATGTGCGTGCAGAATTGGCTAAATGAGCCACCATATTCTGGTCAATATGAATAGGCTTGTAAGATGCTCAGTTTGATTTAATGGCCACCCATGGACACTTCCATACGCAGAAAGGACTGTCACGTTTAGTCTGAATAAAGCTCTAAAAAGTCAACTACTCCATTTGGCACTGTAGCTGTATTTTAATGTCCTCTTCAGAATTCTCTGCTATAGTAACATCTCTGCAATCATTCCAGCATAAAACAGCCTGTTTATAATAAATTGGTCAGCCTCTTATGTGCCCATCTTTTCTGATGGGATAGAGACCTATAAGATTGTTCCTGTAGACCAGGCTATAAAATATTCAGTATTATGAGTTGTATCTCTCCATTTGCACAAATGATTTATTTCCGGCTTTTTTTTTTTTTTCTGTTTTGCATCTTTGTTTTCATTTTATCTCATAATTGTCATGGGGAAGGGGAGGCAAATGAATTCTGCTTGTGAAATATAGGCCTTTGCGAGCCATTTAAGTGAGATGTTGTTTATGAAGCTAGTTAGTGAAAACCAGAACTGTTCAGTCTTTTGTCATCTTTTCAATTAGGGGACCTATGTGATAGTTGTGAATTGTAATGCCCTAGACAGAAATGTTGGCAGAAGTAGAAGTGTGCCCTGATTTATATGAATATTCTGATGTGGAAAAATAATATTTCCTTTTTAGTACATAATGAGCGCAAGACCCTAGACCTTTGGAATCACTCAAAGTTTTCATTAGAGAATCAGCAGTCTTTTAGACTCACTAAAGTGTACCTCAGTGTTGAAATTGCATATTACAGGTTATACTCCTGTAAATAAAGGACATTTTGTTATGCCCACACTCAGCTGCATTTCCTACTGTGATTTCTTTACCGGACCCTGCTGTGACCTATTGCCAAATACAGTGCATTATTGCTGAGGTTGTTTTTTTTTCTTTTTTTCCAGAACTTGATGTCTGTCCAAAAGTCAAAAACACTGATTAGATAGAAGTAGGATAAAAGTCCTTCAGGAACTGAGTGACTCTGGCCTCAGCTACAAACTGTAACTTATTCATAAATGTCAAGATTCAGGAGGTGGGAACCAAGACATCCTGTCCTGAGGGTGCTTTCCCATCCATCTCTAAGAAGCAAGATTTCCTTATGTATTGAGCTTTAACAGGACATGACCAGACACGACTTGTGGGCTAAATTTGTAGGGATTCAATTTTAAAAGAGAATCAATTCTCAGGCAATACACTTGTTTTCATTTCTACAAGGTACTCAGGTTGGCTCACTTTCAGAAATACTGGTGGGGTTATTAAAGAGCAGGCAGCTTACTTAGACCTTGTTCCCATTCTCAGTGCTTCTCTTTATTCAAAGTGCTCAGATAACATTTCCAAAGATACTGGTACTCCAAGTTGCCAAGTAAGTAAGGAATCTTTTTGTTCTTTGACAAAGTTCTTTTCCCTCTTTATTTATTTGCCTATTTGTGTTGAGCTCTACTACTGAAAGCCGACAATTGGGAGACTTTCATTATGAACCTTTTTTTTGTGTGTGATCAATCAACAAATATAGTGACATCAACAATTTACAGTTTCATTTATTGTGGGTTCCATTTATAAATATTCTCAAATGTTATCTACATTCTGCAGATAAGGAAATACGAGTTCAATAACTTGCCAATGCCAGTTTTTGACAGTAGTTGAGAGCAAACTTTTGGGTGACACAGTCATGGGTCTGCCATTTAGTAGCCATATGAGCTGTTTTTATTATTCTTCCTCTGGTTTCAAGTTCAGTGTTTCTCCCATTTTATGGTGCTACCAAGCTCCAATCATTATCTTATAAGTCAACTAAATAGAAAGAAAGGGAATATATATTCCTAAATCTTTACCACAACTAATCAGTTTTAGACCCTGTTTTGCAAAGAATGGTGCAAATTTCAACTAGTTTCTCTAAAGCAAGAAAACTTGCCTCAAAGACACCCAGTTTTTTGGTTGCCCTATGTTGGCTAAGGAGCTACATCTTACCACTTTATTCTACCGAAAGAGAGGTCACTGTTTTTGTACCCCTGCAATTGAGTCGTCATAGAGTAGTAATGTTTCCATTACACAGTCAACAATACTTAGAAGAATCTATATATGACCAGTTTTAGATGATCATACTGAACACACAGCATAAGCATTAGAATAATAAGCATTTTTTCCCATTTTTATTCATGACAGTTCACTCTTAAAGTACAGGAAAACTTGGTTGAACTGTGAGGTAAGCAAGGATTAAGAAATTGATTATGACTAAGATATCCAGCTGTACCTTAGAGAACACATACGCTCTCAGCACACACATGCACTCACATACACAAAACAAAGCAAAACAAAGGGCAGTTGACTTTCAGTTCTGTTCATTAAAAAAATCAATTTATAATTGTACATGTGCAGAAGGGCTGTGAGACTGAAGTGATACCTGAAAGAGACCTGGGAATATGTTTGCACCACATTACTTGGACTGCATGATAATTGAGAGCCATTGTGGCTGAACACTTTATGAGTTTGTTTAATTTGACACAGTAAATAAAGCTTTCCTGATGCAAGTTAATTACCTCTCTTGTGTTACTGCACATCAAATGTAATTAACAACCAACTGCCAGTGTGGGGTTGCCCTTGTGCAACATGGTAATAGTGGGGAAAATCTTAAGGCACTGGATTAAATAAGGTATATTGTTGAATCAATCACCTCTCTGCCCACATAAATTTGGATGAACTAGGACCTGTGGGAAAATATCAGGTCTCATAAACAAATAGCTGTTTAATACAATTTCAGAAAAACTTTATATATTATTCCAGGCTCACATTTGCCACCGCATTAAGTAAATTCAGCTAAGTAAAATTCCTGCCACTGCTCAGAAAGTACTTTCTCCTAGGTTGGCATTGCCTGGACATCCCCTCTGCTTGCATCTCATTTCCAACCATTACCTTTCTTTTGCTTTTACATTTCATCTCTTCTGTTCTAAGTGCTGCCATAACTAAGGCAGAGGAATGCTATTAAACAATGATGAAAGAGAAATCTGCTAGAATGCGCAAAAGAAGATAATTGAAAACCCATTCAAAAGAGTGGGTTCTGGCTTTATCCATGATTTTGATCATGTGGTCAGAAGAAAGGTAGCAAGGCAGAAACATCTTTT